>OW121815.1:31066983-31205983 GCA_933228935.1 Pemphredon lugubris
CGACTATCGACTATCGACTCTACTATCGACTATCGACTCGACTATCGACTATCGACTATCGACTCGACTCGACTCGACTCGACTATCGACTCGACTCGACTCGACTCGACTATCGACTCGCCTATCGACTAACAACTCGACTATCGACTATCGACTCGACTATCGACTATCGACTCGACTATCGACTATCGACTCGACTATTGACTCGACTATCGACTATCGACTCGACTATCGACTATCGACTCGACTATCGACTATCGACTCGACTATCGACTATCGACTCGACTATCGACTATCGACTCGACTATCGACTATCGACTCGACTATCGACTATCGACTCGACTATCGACTATCGACTCGACTATCGACTATCGACTCGACTATCGACTCGACTATCGACTCAACTATCGACTATCGACTCGACTATCGACTATCGACTATCGACTCGACTATCGACTATCGACTCGACTATCGACTCGACTATCGACTCGACTATCGACTATCGACTCGACTATCGACTATCGACTCGACTATCGACTATCGACTCGACTATCGACTATCGACTATCGACTCGACTATCGACTATCGACTCGACTATCGACTCGACTATCGACTCGACTATCGACTATCGACTCGACTATCGACTATCGACTCGACTATCGACTATCGACTCGACTATCGACTCGACTATTGACTCGACTATCGACTCGACTATCGACTCGACTATCGACTCGACTATCGACTATCGACTCGACTATCGACTCGCCTATCGACTATCGACTCGACTATCGACTCGACTATCGACTATCGACTCGACTATCGACTCGACTATCGACTATCGACTCGACTATCGACTATCGACTCGACTATCGACTCGACTATCGACTATCGACTCTACTATCGACTATCGACTCGACTATCGACTATCGACTATCGACTCGACTATCGACTCGATTATCGACTATCGACTCGACTATCGACTCGATTATCGACTATCGACTCGACTATCGACTATCGACTCGACTATCGACTATCGACTCGACTATCGACTATCAACTCGACTATCGACTATCGACTCGACTATCGACTATCGACTCGACTATCGACTATCGACTCGACTATCGACTATCGACTCGACTATCGACTCGACTATCGACTATCGACTCGACTATCGACTCGACTATCGACTATCGACTCTACTATCGACTATCGACTCGACTATCGACTATCGACTATCGACTCGACTCGACTCGACTCGACTATCGACTCGACTCGACTCGACTCGACTATCGACTCGCCTATCGACTAACAACTCGACTATCGACTATCGACTCGACTATCGACTATCGACTCGACTATCGACTATCGACTCGACTATTGACTCGACTATCGACTATCGACTCGACTATCGACTATCGACTCGACTATCGACTATCGACTCGACTATCGACTATCGACTCGACTATCGACTATCGACTCGACTATCGACTATCGACTCGACTATCGACTATCGACTCGACTATCGACTATCGACTCGACTATCGACTATCGACTATCGACTCGACTATCGACTATCGACTCGACTATCGACTCGACTATCGACTATCGACTCTACTATCGACTATCGACTCGACTATCGACTATCGACTATCGACTCGACTATCGACTCGACTATCGACTCGATTATCGACTATCGACTCGACTATCGACTATCGACTCGACTATCGACTATCGACTCGACTCGACTACCGACTCGACTCGACTCGACTATCGACTCGACTCGACTCGACTATCGACTCGACTCGACTATCGACTATCGACTATCGACTCGACTATCGACTCGACTATCGACTCGACTATCGACTCGACTATCGACTATCGACTATCGACTCGACTATCGACTATCGACTATCGACTCGACTATCGACTCGACTATCGACTCGACTATCGACTATCGACTATCGACTATCGACTCGACTATCGACTATCGACTATCGACTCGACTATCGACTCGACTATCGACTATCGACTCGACTATCGACTATCGACTCGACTATCGACTATCGACTCGCCTATCGACTATCGACTCGACTATCGACTATCGACTCGACTATCGACTATCGACTCGACTATCGACTATCGACTCGACTATCGACTATCGACTCGACTATCGACTATCGACTATCGACTCGACTATCGACTATCGACTCGACTATCGACTATCGACTATCGACTCGACTATCGACTATCGACTCGACTATCGACTATCGACTCGACTATCGACTCGACTATCGACTCGACTATCGACTATCGACTCGACTATCGACTGGACTATCGACTCGACTATCGACTATCGACTCGACTATCGACTATCGACTCGACTATCGACTATCGACTCGACCATCGACTCGACTATCGACTCGACTATCGACTATCGACTCGACTATCGACTATCGACTCGACTATCGACTATCGACTCGACTATCGACTCGACTATCGACTCGACTATCGACTCGACTATCGACTATCGACTATCGACTCGACTATCGACTATCGACTATCGACTCGACTATCGACTATCGACTCGACTATCGACTCGACTATCGACTATCGACTCGACTATCGACTCGACTATCGACTATCGACTCGACTATCGACTATCGACTCGACTATCGACTCGACTATCGACTATCGACTCGACTATCGACTATCGACTCGACTATCGACTCGACTATCGACTCGACTATCGACTATCGACTCGACTATCGACTATCGACTCGACTATCGACTATCGACTCGACTATCGACTATCGACTCGCCTATCGACTATCGACTCGACTATCGACTATCGACTCGACTATCGACTCGACTATCGACTATCGACTCGACTATCGACTATCGACTCGACTATCGACTATCGACTATCGACTCGACTATCGACTATCGACTCGACTATCGACTATCGACTCGACTATCGACTCGACTATCGACTCGACTATCGACTCGACTATCGACTATCGACTCGACTATCGACTCGACTATCGACTCGACTATCGACTATCGACTCGACTATCGACTCGACTATCGACTCGATTATCGACTATCGACTCGACTATCGACTATCGACTCGACTATCGACTCGATTATCGACTATCGACTATCGACTCGACTATCGACTCGATTATCGACTATCGACTATCGACTCGACTATCGACTATCGACTCGACTATCGACTATCGACTCGATTATCGACTATCGACTCGACTATCGACTATCGACTCGACTATCGACTATCGACTCGACTATCGACTATCGACTCGACTATCGACTCGACTATCGACTCGACTATCGACTATCGCCTCGACTATCGACTATCGACTATCGACTCGACTATCGACTATCGACTCGACTATCGACTCGACTATCGACTCGACTATCGACTCGACTATCGACTCGACTATCGACTCGACTATCGACTATCGACTCGACTATAGACTATCGACTCGACTATCGACTCGACTATCGACTCGACTATCGACTATCGACTCGACTATCGACTATTGACTCGACTATCGACTATCGACTCGACTATCGACTATCGACTCGACTATCGACTATCGACTCGACTATCGACTATCGACTCGACTATCGACTATCGACTCGACTATCGACTATCGACTCGACTATCGACTATCGACTCGACTATCGACTATCGACTCGACTATCGACTATCGACTATCGACTCGACTATCGACTATCGACTCGACTATCGACTATCGACTCGACTATCGACTATCGACTCGACTATCGACTCGACTATCGACTCGACTATCGACTATCGACTCGACTATCGACTATCGACTCGACTATCAACTATCGACTCGACTATCGACTATCGACTCGACTATCGACTATCGACTCGACTATCGACTCGACTATCGACTATCGACTATCGACTCGACTATCGACTCGACTATCGACTATCGACTCGACTATCGACTATCGACTCGACTATCGACTATCGACTCGACTATCGACTATCGACTCGACTATCGACTCGACTATCGTCTATCGACTCTACTATCGACTATCGACTCGACTATCGACTCGACTACCGACTCGACTCGACTCGACTATCGACTCGACTCGACTCGACTATCGACTCGACTCGACTATCGACTCGACTCGACTCGACTCGACTATCGACTCGACTCGACTCGACTATCGACTCGACTCGACTATCGACTCGACTCGACTATCGACTCGACTCGACTATCGACTCGACTCGACTCGACTCGACTATCGACTCGACTCGACTCGACTCGACTATCGACTATCGACTATCGACTCGACTATCGACTATCGACTCGACTATCGACTCGACTATCGACTATCGACTCGACTATCGACTATCGACTCGACTATCGACTATCGACTCGACTATCGACTCGACTATCGACTATCGACTCGACTATCGACTCGACTATCGACTCGATTATCGACTATCGACTCGACTATCGACTATCGACTCGACTATCGACTCGATTATCGACTATCGACTATCGACTCGACTATCGACTCGATTATCGACTATCGACTATCGACTCGACTATCGACTATCGACTCGACTATCGACTATCGACTCGATTATCGACTATCGACTCGACTATCGACTATCGACTATCGACTCGACTATCGACTATCGACTCGACTATCGACTCGACTATCGACTATCGACTCGACTATCGACTATCGACTCGACTATCGACTCGACTATCGACTATCGACTCGACTATCGACTCGACTATCGACTCGATTATCGACTATCGACTC
The DNA here is from genome assembly GCA_933228935.1 of Pemphredon lugubris. Classification (NCBI taxonomy): domain Eukaryota; kingdom Metazoa; phylum Arthropoda; class Insecta; order Hymenoptera; family Crabronidae; genus Pemphredon; species Pemphredon lugubris. The sequence goes on from OW121815.1 coordinate 31,071,817, forward strand.
GACTATCGACTATCGACTCGACTATCGACTCGATTATCGACTATCGACTATCGACTCGACTATCGACTCGATTATCGACTATCGACTATCGACTCGACTATCGACTATCGACTCGACTATCGACTATCGACTCGATTATCGACTATCGACTCGACTATCGACTATCGACTCGACTATCGACTATCGACTCGACTATCGACTATCGACTCGACTATCGACTCGACTATCGACTATCGCCTCGACTATCGACTATCGACTATCGACTCGACTATCGACTATCGACTCGACTATCGACTCGACTATCGACTCGACTATCGACTCGACTATCGACTCGACTATCGACTCGACTATCGACTATCGACTCGACTATAGACTATCGACTCGACTATCGACTCGACTATCGACTCGACTATCGACTATCGACTCGACTATCGACTATTGACTCGACTATCGACTATCGACTCGACTATCGACTATCGACTCGACTATCGACTATCGACTCGACTATCGACTATCGACTCGACTATCGACTATCGACTCGACTATCGACTCGACTATCGACTATCGACTCGACTATCGACTATCGACTATCGACTCGACTATCGACTATCGACTCGACTATCGACTATCGACTCGACTATCGACTCGACTATCGACTCGACTATCGACTCGACTATCGACTCGACTATCGACTCGACTATCGACTATCGACTCGACTATCGACTATCGACTCGACTATCAACTATCGACTCGACTATCGACTATCGACTCGACTATCGACTATCGACTCGACTATCGACTCGACTATCGACTATCGACTATCGACTCGACTATCGACTCGACTATCGACTATCGACTCGACTATCGACTATCGACTCGACTATCGACTATCGACTCGACTATCGACTCGACTATCGACTCGACTATCGTCTATCGACTCTACTATCGACTATCGACTCGACTATCGACTCGACTACCGACTCGACTCGAATCGACTATCGACTCGACTCGACTCGACTATCGACTCGACTCGACTATCGACTCGACTCGACTCGACTCGACTATCGACTCGACTCGACTCGACTATCGACTCGACTCGACTATCGACTCGACTCGACTATCGACTCGACTATCGACTCGACTCGACTCGACTCGACTATCGACTCGACTCGACTATCGACTCGACTCGACTCGACTCGACTATCGACTCGACTCGACTCGACTCGACTCGACTCGACTATCGACTCGACTCGACTCGACTCGACTCGACTATCGACTCGACTCGACTCGACTCGACTATCGACTATCGACTATCGACTCGACTATCGACTATCGACTCGACTATCGACTCGACTATCGACTCGACTATCGACTCGACTATCGACTATCGACTCGACTATCGACTCGACTATCGACTCGACTATCGACTATCGACTCGACTATCGACTCGACTATCGACTCGACTATCGACTATCGACTCGACTATCGACTATCGACTCGACTATCGACTATCGACTCGACTATCGACTATCGACTATCGACTCGACTATCGACTATCGACTCGACTATCGACTATCGACTCGACTATCGACTATCGACTCGACTATCGACTATCGACTCGACTATCGACTATCGACTCGACTATCGACTATCGACTCGACTATCAACTATCGACTATCGACTCGACTATCGACTATCGACTCGACTATCGACTATCGACTCGACTATCGACTCGACTATCGACTCGACTATCGACTCGACTATCGACTATCGACTCGACTATCGACTCGACTATCGACTCGACTATCGACTATCGACTCGACTATCGACTATCGACTCGACTATCAACTATCGACTCGACTATCGACTATCGACTCGACTATCGACTATCGACTCGACTATCGACTCGACTATCGACTATCGACTATCGACTCGACTATCGACTCGACTATCGACTATCGACTCGACTATCGACTATCGACTCGACTATCGACTCGACTATCGTCTATCGACTCTACTATCGACTATCGACTCGACTATCGACTCGACTATCGACTCGACTATCGACTCGACTACCGACTCGACTCGACTCGACTATCGACTCGACTCGACTCGACTATCGACTCGACTCGACTCGACTATCGACTCGACTCGACTCGACTCGACTATCGACTCGACTCGACTCGACTATCGACTCGACTCGACTATCGACTCGACTCGACTATCGACTCGACTATCGACTCGACTCGACTCGACTCGACTATCGACTCGACTCGACTATCGACTCGACTCGACTCGACTCGACTATCGACTCGACTCGACTCGACTCGACTATCGACTATCGACTATCGACTCGACTATCGACTATCGACTCGACTATCGACTCGACTATCGACTCGACTATCGACTCGACTATCGACTATCGACTCGACTATCGACTCGACTATCGACTCGACTATCGACTATCGACTCGACTATCGACTATCGACTCGACTATCGACTATCGACTCGACTATCGACTATCGACTATCGACTCGACTATCGACTATCGACTCGACTATCGACTCGACTATCGACTCGACTATCGACTATCGACTCGACTATCGACTATCGACTCGACTATCGACTCGACTATCGACTCGACTATCGACTATCGACTCGACTATCGACTATCGACTCGACTATCGACTATCGACTCGACTATCGACTCGACTATCGACTCGACTATCGACTCGACTATCGACTATCGACTCGACTATCGACTCGACTATCGACTCGACTATCGACTATCGACTCGACTATCGACTCGACTATCGACTCGACTATCGACTATCGACTCGACTATCGACTCGACTATCGACTATCGACTATCGACTCGACTATCGACTATCGACTATCGACTCGACTATCGACTATCGACTCGACTATCGACTCGACTATCGACTCGACTATCGACTCGACTATCGACTATCGACTCGACTATCGACTATCGACTCGACTATCGACTATCGACTCGACTATCGACTATCGACTCGACTATCGACTATCGACTCGACTATCGACTCGACTATCGACTATCGACTATCGACTCGACTATCGACTATCGACTATCGACTCGACTATCGACTATCGACTCGACTATCGACTCGACTATCGACTCGACTATCGACTCGACTATCGACTATCGACTCGACTATCGACTATCGACTCGACTATCGACTATCGACTCGACTATCGACTATCGACTCGACTATCGACTCGACTATCGACTATCGACTATCGACTCGACTATCGACTCGACTATCGACTATCGACTATCGACTCGACTATCGACTCGACTATCGACTATCGACTCGACTATCGACTATCGACTCGACTATCGACTATCGACTCGACTATCGACTCGACTATCGTCTATCGACTCTACTATCGACTATCGACTCGACTATCGACTCGACTATCGACTCGACTATCGACTCGACTACCGACTCGACTCGACTCGACTATCGACTCGACTCGACTCGACTATCGACTCGACTCGACTCGACTATCGACTCGACTCGACTCGACTCGACTATCGACTCGACTCGACTATCGACTCGACTCGACTATCGACTCGACTCGACTATCGACTCGACTATCGACTCGACTCGACTCGACTCGACTATCGACTCGACTCGACTATCGACTCGACTCGACTCGACTCGACTATCGACTCGACTCGACTCGACTCGACTATCGACTATCGACTATCGACTCGACTATCGACTATCGACTCGACTATCGACTCGACTATCGACTCGACTATCGACTCGACTATCGACTATCGACTCGACTATCGACTCGACTATCGACTCGACTATCGACTATCGACTCGACTATCGACTATCGACTCGACTATCGACTATCGACTCGACTATCGACTATCGACTATCGACTCGACTATCGACTATCGACTCGACTATCGACTCGACTATCGACTCGACTATCGACTATCGACTCGACTATCGACTATCGACTCGACTATCGACTCGACTATCGACTCGACTATCGACTATCGATTCGACTATCGACTATCGACTCGACTATCGACTATCGACTCGACTATCGACTCGACTATCGACTCGACTATCGACTCGACTATCGACTATCGACTCGACTATCGACTCGACTATCGACTCGACTATCGACTATCGACTCGACTATCGACTCGACTATCGACTATCGGCTATCGACTCGACTATCGACTATCGACTATCGACTCGACTATCGACTATCGACTCGACTATCGACTCGACTATCGACTCGACTATCGACTCGACTATCGACTATCGACTCGACTATCGACTATCGACTCGACTATCGACTATCGACTCGACTATCGACTCGACTATCGACTCGACTATCGACTCGACTATCGACTCGACTATCGACTATCGACTCGACTATCGACTATCGACTCGACTATCGACTCGCCTATCGACTATCGACTCGACTATCGACTATCGACTCGACTATCGACTCGACTATCGACTATCGACTCGACTATCGACTATCGACTCGACTATCGACTATCGACTATCGACTCGACTATCGACTATCGACTCGACTATCGACTATCGACTCGACTATCGACTATCGACTCGACTATCGACTCGACTATCGACTCGACTATCGACTCGACTATCGACTCGACTATCGACTCGACTATCGACTCGACTATCGACTATCGACTCGACTATCGACTATCGACTCGACTATCGACTATCGACTCGACTATCGACTCGACTATCGACTATCGACTCGACTATCGACTCGACTATCGACTATCGACTCTACTATCGACTATCGACTCGACTATCGACTATCGACTATCGACTCGACTATCGACTCGATTATCGACTATCGACTCGACTATCGACTATCGACTCGACTATCGACTATCGACTCGACTATCGACTATCAACTCGACTATCGACTATCGACTCGACTATCGACTATCGACTCGACTATCGACTATCGACTCGACTATCGACTATCGACTCGACTATCGACTCGACTATCGACTATCGACTCGACTATCGACTCGACTATCGACTATCGACTCTACTATCGACTCGACTATCGACTATCGACTATCGACTCGACTCGACTCGACTATCGACTCGACTCGACTCGACTATCGACTCGCCTATCGACTAACAACTCGACTATCGACTATCGACTCGACTATCGACTATCGACTCGACTATCGACTATCGACTCGACTATTGACTCGACTATCGACTATCGACTCGACTATCGACTATCGACTCGACTATCGACTATCGACTCGACTATCGACTATCGACTATCGACTCGACTATCGACTATCGACTCGACTATCGACTCGACTATCGACTATCGACTCTACTATCGACTATCGACTCGACTATCGACTATCGACTATCGACTCGACTATCGACTCGACTATCGACTCGATTATCGACTATCGACTCGACTATCGACTATCGACTCGACTATCGACTATCGACTCGACTCGACTACCGACTCGACTCGACTCGACTATCGACTATCGACTATCGACTCGACTATCGACTCGACTATCGACTATCGACTCGACTATCGACTGGACTATCGACTCGACTATCGACTATCGACTCGACTATCGACTATCGACTCGACTATCGACTATCGACTCGACTATCGACTATCGACTCGACCATCGACTCGACTATCGACTCGACTATCGACTCGACTATCGACTATCGACTCGACTATCGACTATCGACTCGACTATCGACTATCGACTCGACTATCGACTCGACTATCGACTCGACTATCGACTATCGACTCGACTATCGACTATCGACTCGACTATCGACTATCGACTCGACTATCGACTATCGACTCGACTATCGACTATCGACTCGACTATCGACTCGACTATCGACTCGACTATCGACTATCGACTCGACTATCGACTATCGACTCGACTATCGACTATCGACCCGACTATCGACTCGACTATCGACTCGACTATCGACTCGACTATCGACTATCGACTCGACTATCGACTATCGACTCGACTATCGACTCGACTATCGACTATCGACTCGACTATCGACTCGACTATCGACTATCGACTCGACTATCGACTATCGACTCGACTATCGACTATCGACTCGACTATCGACTATCGACTCGACTATCGACTCGACTATCGACTCGACTATCGACTATCGACTCGACTATCGACTATCGACTCGACTATCGACTATCGACTCGACTATCGACTATCGACTCGCCTATCGACTATCGACTCGACTATCGACTATCGACTCGACTATCGACTATCGACTCGACTATCGACTATCGACTCGACTATCGACTCGACTATCGACTATCGACTCGACTATCGACTCGACTATCGACTATCGACTCGACTATCGACTATCGACTCGACTATCGACTATCGACTCGCCTATCGACTATCGACTCGACTATCGACTATCGACTCGACTATCGACTCGATTATCGACTATCGACTCGACTATCGACTATCGACTCGACTATCGACTCGATTATCGACTATCGACTATCGACTCGACTATCGACTCGATTATCGACTATCGACTATCGACTCGACTATCGACTATCGACTCGACTATCGACTATCGACTCGATTATCGACTATCGACTCGACTATCGACTATCGACTCGACTATCGACTATCGACTCGACTATCGACTATCGACTCGACTATCGACTCGACTATCGACTCGACTATCGACTATCGCCTCGACTATCGACTATCGACTATCGACTCGACTATCGACTATCGACTCGACTATCGACTCGACTATCGACTCGACTATCGACTCGACTATCGACTCGACTATCGACTCGACTATCGACTCGACTATCGACTCGACTATCGACTCGACTATCGACTCGACTATCGACTATCGACTCGACTATAGACTATCGACTCCACTATCGACTATCGACTCGACTATCGACTATCGACTCGACTATCGACTCGACTATCGACTCGACTATCGACTATCGACTCGACTATCGACTCGACTATCGACTCGACTATCGACTATCGACTCGACTATCGACTATCGACTCGACTATCAACTATCGACTCGACTATCGACTATCGACTCGACTATCGACTATCGACTCGACTATCGACTCGACTATCGACTATCGACTATCGACTCGACTATCGACTATCGACTCGACTATCGACTCGACTATCGACTATCGACTCGACTATCGACTGGACTATCGACTCGACTATCGACTATCGACTCGACTATCGACTATCGACTCGACTATCGACTATCGACTCGACCATCGACTCGACTATCGACTCGACTATCGACTATCGACTCGACTATCGACTATCGACTCGACTATCGACTATCGACTCGACTATCGACTATCGACTCGACTCGACTATCGACTCGACTATCGACTATCGACTATCGACTATCGACTCGACTATCGACTATCGACTATCGACTCGACTATCGACTATCGACTCGACTATCGACTCGACTATCGACTATCGACTCGACTATCGACTGGACTATCGACTATCGACTCGACTATCGACTATCGACTCGACTATCGACTATCGACTCGACTATCGACTATCGACTCGACTATCGACTCGACTATCGACTATCGACTCGACTATCGACTATCGACTCGACTATCGACTCGACTATCGACTCGACTATCGACTATCGACTCGACTATCGACTATCGACTCGACTATCGACTATCGACTCGACTATCGACTATCGACTCGCCTATCGACTATCGACTCGACTATCGACTATCGACTCGACTATCGACTCGACTATCGACTATCGACTCGACTATCGACTATCGACTCGACTATCGACTATCGACTATCGACTCGACTATCGACTATCGACTCGACTATCGACTATCGACTCGACTATCGACTCGACTATCGACTCGACTATCGACTCGACTATCGACTATCGACTCGACTATCGACTCGACTATCGACTCGACTATCGACTATCGACTCGACTATCGACTCGACTATCGACTCGATTATCGACTATCGACTCGACTATCGACTATCGACTCGACTATCGACTCGATTATCGACTATCGACTATCGACTCGACTATCGACTCGATTATCGACTATCGACTATCGACTCGACTATCGACTATCGACTCGACTATCGACTATCGACTCGATTATCGACTATCGACTCGACTATCGACTATCGACTCGACTATCGACTATCGACTCGACTATCGACTATCGACTCGACTATCGACTCGACTATCGACTCGACTATCGACTATCGCCTCGACTATCGACTATCGACTATCGACTCGACTATCGACTATCGACTCGACTATATACTCGACTATCGACTCGACTATCGACTCGACTATCGACTCGACTATCGACTCGACTATCGACTCGACTATCGACTATCGACTCGACTATAGACTATCGACTCGACTATCGACTCGACTATCGACTCGACTATCGACTATCGACTCGACTATCGACTATTGACTCGACTATCGACTATCGACTCGACTATCGACTATCGACTCGACTATCGACTATCGACTCGACTATCGACTATCGACTCGACTATCGACTATCGACTCGACTATCGACTATCGACTCGACTATCGACTATCGACTCGACTATCGACTATCGACTCGACTATCGACTATCGACTCGACTATCGACTATCGACTATCGACTCGACTATCGACTATCGACTCGACTATCGACTCGACTATCGACTATCGACTCGACTATCGACTCGACTATCGACTCGACTATCGACTATCGACTCGACTATCGACTATCGACTCGACTATCAACTATCGACTCGACTATCGACTATCGACTCGACTATCGACTATCGACTCGACTATCGACTCGACTATCGACTATCGACTATCGACTCGACTATCGACTCGACTATCGACTATCGACTCGACTATCGACTATCGACTCGACTATCGACTATCGACTCGACTATCGACTCGACTATCGTCTATCGACTATCGACTCGACTATCGACTCGACTACCGACTCGACTCGACTCGACTATCGACTCGACTCGACTCGACTATCGACTCGACTCGACTATCGACTCGACTCGACTCGACTATCGACTCGACTCGACTCGACTATCGACTCGACTCGACTATCGACTCGACTCGACTATCGACTCGACTATCGACTCGACTCGACTCGACTCGACTATCGACTCGACTCGACTATCGACTCGACTCGACTCGACTCGACTATCGACTCGACTCGACTCGACTCGACTATCGACTATCGACTATCGACTCGACTATCGACTATCGACTCGACTATCGACTCGACTATCGACTATCGACTCGACTATCGACTATCGACTCGACTATCGACTCGACTATCGACTATCGACTCGACTATCGACTCGACTATCGACTCGATTATCGACTATCGACTCGACTATCGACTATCGACTCGACTATCGACTCGATTATCGACTATCGACTATCGACTCGACTATCGACTCGATTATCGACTATCGACTATCGACTCGACTATCGACTATCGACTCGACTATCGACTATCGACTCGATTATCGACTATCGACTCGACTATCGACTATCGACTCGACTATCGACTATCGACTCGACTATCGACTATCGACTCGACTATCGACTCGACTATCGACTCGACTATCGACTCGACTATCGACTATCGCCTCGACTATCGACTATCGACTATCGACTCGACTATCGACTATCGACTCGACTATCGACTCGACTATCGACTCGACTATCGACTCGACTATCGACTCGACTATCGACTCGACTATCGACTATCGACTCGACTATAGACTATCGACTCGACTATCGACTCGACTATCGACTCGACTATCGACTATCGACTCGACTATCGACTATTGACTCGACTATCGACTATCGACTCGACTATCGACTATCGACTCGACTATCGACTATCGACTCGACTATCGACTATCGACTCGACTATCGACTATCGACTCGACTATCGACTATCGACTCGACTATCGACTATCGACTCGACTATCGACTATCGACTCGACTATCGACTATCGACTATCGACTCGACTATCGACTATCGACTCGACTATCGACTATCGACTCGACTATCGACTCGACTATCGACTCGACTATCGACTCGACTATCGACTATCGACTCGACTATCGACTCGACTATCGACTCGACTATCGACTATCGACTCGACTATCGACTATCGACTCGACTATCAACTATCGACTCGACTATCGACTATCGACTCGACTATCGACTATCGACTCGACTATCGACTCGACTATCGACTATCGACTATCGACTCGACTATCGACTCGACTATCGACTATCGACTCGACTATCGACTATCGACTCGACTATCGACTCGACTATCGACTCGACTATCGTCTATCGACTCTACTATCGACTATCGACTCGACTATCGACTCGACTACCGACTCGACTCGAATCGACTATCGACTCGACTCGACTCGACTATCGACTCGACTCGACTATCGACTCGACTCGACTCGACTCGACTATCGACTCGACTCGACTCGACTATCGACTCGACTCGACTATCGACTCGACTCGACTATCGACTCGACTATCGACTCGACTCGACTCGACTCGACTATCGACTCGACTCGACTATCGACTCGACTCGACTCGACTCGACTATCGACTCGACTCGACTCGACTCGACTCGACTATCGACTCGACTCGACTCGACTCGACTATCGACTATCGACTATCGACTCGACTATCGACTATCGACTCGACTCGACTCGACTCGACTATCGACTCGACTCGACTCGACTCGACTATCGACTATCGACTATCGACTCGACTATCGACTCGACTATCGACTCGACTATCGACTCGACTATCGACTATCGACTCGACTATCGACTCGACTATCGACTCGACTATCGACTATCGACTCGACTATCGACTATCGACTCGACTATCGACTATCGACTCGACTATCGACTATCGACTCGACTATCGACTATCGACTATCGACTCGACTATCGACTATCGACTCGACTATCGACTCGACTATCGACTCGACTATCGACTATCGACTCGACTATCGACTATCGACTCGACTATCGACTCGACTATCGACTATCGACTCGACTATCGACTATCGACTCGACTATCGACTATCGACTCGACTATCGACTCGACTATCGACTCGACTATCGACTCGACTATCGACTATCGACTCGACTATCGACTCGACTATCGACTCGACTATCGACTATCGACTCGACTATCGACTCGACTATCGACTATCGACTATCGACTCGACTATCGACTATCGACTATCGACTCGACTATCGACTATCGACTCGACTATCGACTCGACTATCGACTCGACTATCGACTCGACTATCGACTATCGACTCGACTATCGACTATCGACTCGACTATCGACTATCGACTCGACTATCGACTCGACTATCGACTCGACTATCGACTCGACTATCGACTCGACTATCGACTCGACTATCGACTCGACTATCGACTATCGACTCGACTATCGACTCGCCTATCGACTATCGACTCGACTATCGACTATCGACTCGACTATCGACTCGACTATCGACTATCGACTCGACTATCGACTATCGACTCGACTATCGACTATCGACTATCGACTCGACTATCGACTATCGACTCGACTATCGACTATCGACTCGACTATCGACTATCGACTCGACTATCGACTCGACTATCGACTCGACTATCGACTCGACTATCGACTCGACTATCGACTCGACTATCGACTATCGACTCGACTATCGACTATCGACTCGACTATCGACTATCGACTCGACTATCGACTATCGACTCGACTATCGACTCGACTATCGACTATCGACTCGACTATCGACTCGACTATCGACTATCGACTCTACTATCGACTATCGACTCGACTATCGACTATCGACTATCGACTCGACTATCGACTCGATTATCGACTATCGACTCGACTATCGACTATCGACTCGACTATCGACTATCGACTCGACTATCGACTATCAACTCGACTATCGACTATCGACTCGACTATCGACTATCGACTCGACTATCGACTATCGACTCGACTATCGACTATCGACTCGACTATCGACTCGACTATCGACTATCGACTCGACTATCGACTCGACTATCGACTATCGACTCTACTATCGACTCGACTATCGACTATCGACTATCGACTCGACTCGACTCGACTATCGACTCGACTCGACTCGACTATCGACTCGCCTATCGACTAACAACTCGACTATCGACTATCGACTCGACTATCGACTATCGACTCGACTATCGACTATCGACTCGACTATTGACTCGACTATCGACTATCGACTCGACTATCGACTATCGACTCGACTATCGACTATCGACTCGACTATCGACTATCGACTATCGACTCGACTATCGACTATCGACTCGACTATCGACTCGACTATCGACTATCGACTCTACTATCGACTATCGACTCGACTATCGACTATCGACTATCGACTCGACTATCGACTCGACTATCGACTCGATTATCGACTATCGACTCGACTATCGACTATCGACTCGACTATCGACTATCGACTCGACTCGACTACCGACTCGACTCGACTCGACTATCGACTATCGACTATCGACTCGACTATCGACTCGACTATCGACTATCGACTCGACTATCGACTGGACTATCGACTCGACTATCGACTATCGACTCGACTATCGACTATCGACTCGACTATCGACTATCGACTCGACTATCGACTATCGACTCGACCATCGACTCGACTATCGACTCGACTATCGACTATCGACTCGACTATCGACTATCGACTCGACTATCGACTCGACTATCGACTCGACTATCGACTCGACTATCGACTATCGACTCGACTATCGACTATCGACTCGACTATCGACTCGACTATCGACTATCGACTCGACTATCGACTCGACTATCGACTATCGACTCGACTATCGACTATCGACTCGACTATCGACTATCGACTCGACTATCGACTATCGACTCGACTATCGACTCGACTATCGACTCGACTATCGACTATCGACTCGACTATCGACTATCGACTCGACTATCGACTATCGACCCGACTATCGACTCGACTATCGACTCGACTATCGACTCGACTATCGACTATCGACTCGACTATCGACTATCGACTCGACTATCGACTCGACTATCGACTATCGACTCGACTATCGACTCGACTATCGACTATCGACTCGACTATCGACTATCGACTCGACTCGACTATCGACTATCGACTCGACTATCGACTATCGACTCGACTATCGACTATCGACTCGACTATCGACTATCGACTCGCCTATCGACTATCGACTCGACTATCGACTATCGACTCGACTACCGACTATCGACTCGACTATCGACTATCGACTCGACTATCGACTCGACTATCGACTATCGACTCGACTATCGACTCGACTATCGACTATCGACTCGACTATCGACTATCGACTCGACTATCGACTATCGACTCGCCTATCGACTATCGACTCGACTATCGACTATCGACTCGACTATCGACTATCGACTCGACTATCGACTATCGACTCGACTATCGACTATCGACTCGACTATCGACTATCGACTATCGACTCGACTATCGACTATCGACTATCGACTCGACTATCGACTATCGACTCGACTATCGACTCGACTATCGACTCGACTATCGACTCGACTATCGACTCGACTATCGACTATCGACTCGACTATCGACTGGACTATCGACTCGACTATCGACTATCGACTCGACTATCGACTATCGACTCGACTATCGACTATCGACTCGACTATCGACTATCGACTATCGACTCGACTATCGACTATCGACTCGACTATCGACTATCGACTCGACTATCGACTATCGACTCGACTATCGACTATCGACTCGACTATCGACTATCGACTCGACTATCGACTATCGACTCGACTATCGACTCGACTATCGACTATCGACTCGACTATCGACTCGACTATCGACTCGACTATCGACTCGATTATCGACTATCGACTCGACTATCGACTATCGACTCGACTATCGACTCGATTATCGACTATCGACTATCGACTCGACTATCGACTCGATTATCGACTATCGACTATCGACTCGACTATCGACTATCGACTCGACTATCGACTATCGACTCGATTATCGACTATCGACTCGACTATCGACTATCGACTCGACTATCGACTATCGACTCGACTATCGACTATCGACTCGACTATCGACTCGACTATCGACTCGACTATCGACTATCGCCTCGACTATCGACTATCGACTATCGACTCGACTATCGACTATCGACTCGACTATCGACTCGACTATCGACTCGACTATCGACTCGACTATCGACTCGACTATCGACTCGACTATCGACTCGACTATCGACTCGACTATCGACTCGACTATCGACTATCGACTCGACTATAGACTATCGACTCCACTATCGACTATCGACTCGACTATCGACTATCGACTCGACTATCGACTATCGACTATCGACTCGACTATCGACTATCGACTCGACTATCGACTATCGACTCGACTATCGACTCGACTATCGACTCGACTATCGACTATCGACTCGACTATCGACTCGACTATCGACTCGACTATCGACTATCGACTCGACTATCGACTATCGACTCGACTATCAACTATCGACTCGACTATCGACTATCGACTCGACTATCGACTATCGACTCGACTATCGACTCGACTATCGACTATCGACTATCGACTCGACTATCGACTCGACTATCGACTATCGACTCGACTATCGACTATCGACTCGACTATCGACTCGACTATCGTCTATCGACTCTACTATCGACTATCGACTCGACTATCGACTATCGACTCGACTATCGACTATCGACTCGACTATCGACTATCGACTATCGACTCGACTATCGACTATCGACTATCGACTCGACTATCGACTCGACTATCGACTATCGACTCGACTATCGACTATCGACTCGACTATCAACTATCGACTCGACTATCGACTATCGACTCGACTATCGACTATCGACTCGACTATCGACTCGACTATCGACTATCGACTATCGACTCGACTATCGACTCGACTATCGTCTATCGACTCTACTATCGACTATCGACTCGACTATCGACTATCGACTCGACTATCGACTATCGACTATCGACTCGACTATCGACTATCGACTATCGACTCGACTATCGACTCGACTATCGACTATCGACTCGACTCGACTACCGACTCGACTCGACTCGACTATCGACTCGACTCGACTCGACTATCGACTCGACTCGACTATCGACTCGACTCGACTCGACTCGACTCGACTCGACTATCGACTCGACTCGACTCGACTATCGACTCGACTCGACTATCGACTCGACTCGACTATCGACTCGACTCGACTATCGACTCGACTCGACTATCGACTCGACTCGACTATCGACTCGACTCGACTATCGACTCGACTCGACTATCGACTCGACTATCGACTCGACTATCGACTCGACTATCGACTCGACTATCGACTCGACTCGACTCGACTCGACTATCGACTCGACTCGACTATCGACTCGACTCGACTCGACTCGACTATCGACTCGACTCGACTCGACTATCGACTATCGACTATCGACTATCGACTCGACTATCGACTCGACTATCGACTCGACTATCGACTCGACTATCGACTCGACTATCGACTCGACTATCGACTCGACTATCGACTCGATTATCGACTATCGACTCGACTATCGACTATCGACTCGACTATCGACTCGATTATCGACTATCGACTATCGACTCGACTATCGACTATCGACTCGACTATCGACTATCGACTCGACTATCGACTCGACTATCGACTCGACTCGACTCGACTCGACTATCGACTCGACTCGACTATCGACTCGACTCGACTCGACTCGACTATCGACTCGACTCGACTCGACTCGACTATCGACTCGACTCGACTCGACTATCGACTCGACTCGACTCGACTATCGACTATCGACTCGACTATCGACTATCGACTCGCCTATCGACTATCGACTCGACTATCGACTATCGACTCGACTATCGACTATCGACTCGACTATCGACTATCGACTATCGACTCGACTATCGACTATCGACTCGACTATCCACTATCGACTCGACTATCGACTATCGACTCGACTATCGACTCGACTATCGACTATCGACTCGACTATCGACTATCGACTCGACTATCGACTATCGACTATCGACTCGACTATCGACTATCGACTCGACTATCGACTATCGACTCGACTATCGACTCGACTATCGACTCGACTATCGACTATCGACTCGACTATCGACTCGACTATCGACTCGACTATCGACTATCGACTCGGCTATCGACTATCGACTCGACTATCAACTATCGACTCGACTATCGACTATCGACTCGACTATAGACTATCGACTCGACTATCGACTCGACTATCGACTATCGACTCGACTATCGACTCGACTATCGTCTATCGACTCTACTATCGACTATCGACTCGACTATCGACTATCGACTCGACTATCGACTATCGACTATCGACTCGACTATCGACTATCGACTATCGACTCGACTATCGACTCGACTATCGACTATCGACTCGACTATCGACTATCGACTCGACTATCAACTATCGACTCGACTATCGACTATCGACTCGACTATAGACTATCGACTCGACTATCGACTCGACTATCGACTATCGACTATCGACTCGACTATCGACTCGACTATCGACTATGGACTCGACTATCGACTATCGACTATCGACTCGACTATCGACTCGACTATCGACTATTGACTCGACTATCGACTCGACTATCGACTCGACTATCGTCTATCGACTCTACTATCGACTATCGACTCGACTATCGACTATCGACTCGACTATCGACTATCGACTATCGACTCGACTATCGACTATCGACTATCGACTCGACTATCGACTCGACTATCGACTATCGACTCGACTCGACTACCGACTCGACTCGACTCGACTATCGACTCGACTCGACTCGACTATCGACTCGACTCGACTATCGACTCGACTCGACTCGACTATCGACTCGACTCGACTCGACTATCGACTCGACTCGACTATCGACTCGACTCGACTATCGACTCGACTCGACTATCGACTCGACTCGACTATCGACTCGACTCGACTATCGACTCGACTCGACTATCGACTCGACTCGACTATCGACTCGACTCGACTATCGACTCGACTCGACTATCGACTCGACTCGACTATCGACTCGACTATCGACTCGACTATCGACTCGACTCGACTCGACTATCGACTATCGACTCGACTCGACTACCGACTCGACTCGACTCGACTATCGACTCGACTCGACTCGACTATCGACTCGACTCGACTATCGACTATCGACTATCGACTCGACTATCGACTCGACTATCGACTCGACTATCGACTATCGACTCGACTATCGACTCGACTATCGACTCGACTATCGACTCGACTATCGACTATCGACTATCGACTATCGACTCGACTATCGACTATCGACTATCGACTCGACTATCGACTCGACTATCGACTCGACTATCGACTATCGACTATCGACTATCGACTCGACTATCGACTATCGACTCGACTATCGACTCGACTATCGACTATCGACTCGACTATCGACTATCGACTCGACTATCGACTATCGACTCGCCTATCGACTATCGACTCGACTATCGACTATCGACTCGACTATCGACTATCGACTCGACTATCGACTATCGACTCGACTATCGACTATCGACTATCGACTCGACTATCGACTATCGACTCGACTATCGACTATCGACTATCGACTCGACTATCGACTATCGACTCGACTATCGACTCGACTATCGACTCGACTATCGACTCGACTATCGACTATCGACTCGACTATCGACTGGACTATCGACTCGACTATCGACTATCGACTCGACTATCGACTATCGACTCGACTATCGACTATCGACTATCGACTCGACTATCGACTATCGACTCGACTATCGACTCGACTATCGACTATCGACTCGACTATCGACTATCGACTCGACTATCGACTATCGACTCGACTATCGACTCGACTATCGACTCGACTATCGACTCGACTATCGACTATCGACTCGACTATCGACTCGACTATCGACTATCGACTATCGACTATCGACTCGACTATCGACTCGACTATCGACTCGACTATCGACTATCGACTCGACTATCGACTGGACTATCGACTCGACTATCGACTATCGACTCGACTATCGACTATCGACTCGACTATCGACTATCGACTCGACTATCGACTATCGACTATCGACTCGACTATCGACTATCGACTCGACTATCGACTATCGACTCGACTATCGACTATCGACTCGACTATCGACTATCGACTCGACTATCGACTATCGACTCGACTATCGACTATCGACTCGACTATCGACTATCGACTCGACTATCGACTCGACTATCGACTCGACTATCGACTCGACTATCGACTATCGACTCGACTATCGACTATTGACTCGACTATCGACTATCGACTCGACTATCGACTCGACTATCGTCTATCGACTCTACTATCGACTATCGACTCGACTATCGACTATCGACTCGACTATCGACTATCGACTATCGACTCGACTATCGACTATCGACTATCGACTCGACTATCGACTCGACTATCGACTATCGACTCGACTCGACTACCGACTCGACTCGACTCGACTATCGACTCGACTCGACTCGACTATCGACTCGACTCGACTATCGACTCGACTCGACTCGACTCGACTCGACTCGACTCGACTATCGACTCGACTCGACTCGACTATCGACTCGACTCGACTATCGACTCGACTCGACTATCGACTCGACTCCACTATCGACTCGACTCGACTATCGACTCGACTCGACTATCGACTCGACTATCGACTCGACTATCGACTCGACTCGACTCGACTATCGACTATCGACTCGACTCGACTACCGACTCGACTCGACTCGACTATCGACTCGACTCGACTCGACTATCGACTCGACTCGACTATCGACTATCGACTATCGACTCGACTATCGACTCGACTATCGACTCGACTATCGACTCGACTATCGACTATCGACTATCGACTATCGACTCGACTATCGACTATCGACTATCGACTCGACTATCGACTCGACTATCGACTCGACTATCGACTATCGACTATCGACTATCGACTCGACTATCGACTATCGACTCGACTATCGACTCGACTATCGACTATCGACTCGACTATCGACTATCGACTCGACTATCGACTATCGACTCGCCTATCGACTATCGACTCGACTATCGACTATCGACTCGACTATCGACTATCGACTCGACTATCGACTATCGACTCGACTATCGACTATCGACTCGACTATCGACTATCGACTCGACTATCGACTATCGACTCGACTATCGACTATCGACTATCGACTCGACTATCGACTATCGACTATCGACTCGACTATCGACTATCGACTCGACTATCGACTATCGACTCGACTATCGACTATCGACTCGACTATCGACTATCGACTCGACTATCGACTCGACTATCGACTCGACTATCGACTCGACTATCGACTATCGACTCGACTATCGACTCGACTATCGACTATCGACTATCGACTATCGACTCGACTATCGACTCGACTATCGACTCGACTATCGACTATCGACTCGACTATCGACTGGACTATCGACTCGACTATCGACTATCGACTCGACTATCGACTATCGACTCGACTATCGACTATCGACTCGACTATCGACTATCGACTATCGACTCGACTATCGACTATCGACTCGACTATCGACTATCGACTCGACTATCGACTATCGACTCGACTATCGACTCGACTATCGACTCGACTATCGACTCGACTATCGACTATCGACTCGACTATCGACTCGACTATCGACTATCGACTCGACTATCGACTCGACTATCGACTCGATTATCGACTATCGACTCGACTATCGACTATCGACTCGACTATCGACTCGATTATCGACTATCGACTATCGACTCGACTATCGACTCGATTATCGACTATCGACTATCGACTCGACTATCGACTATCGACTCGACTATCGACTATCGACTCGATTATCGACTATCGACTCGACTATCGACTATCGACTCGACTATCGACTATCGACTCGACTATCGACTATCGACTCGACTATCGACTATCGACTCGACTATCGACTATCGACTCGCCTATCGACTATCGACTCGACTATCGACTATCGACTCGACTATCGACTATCGACTCGACTATCGACTATCGACTCGACTATCGACTATCGACTATCGACTCGACTATCGACTATCGACTCGACTATCGACTATCGACTATCGACTCGACTATCGACTATCGACTCGACTATCGACTCGACTATCGACTCGACTATCGACTCGACTATCGACTATCGACTCGACTATCGACTGGACTATCGACTCGACTATCGACTATCGACTCGACTATCGACTATCGACTCGACTATCGACTATCGACTATCGACTCGACTATCGACTATCGACTCGACTATCGACTCGACTATCGACTATCGACTCGACTATCGACTATCGACTCGACTATCGACTATCGACTCGACTATCGACTCGACTATCGACTCGACTATCGACTCGACTATCGACTATCGACTCGACTATCGACTCGACTATCGACTATCGACTATCGACTATCGACTCGACTATCGACTCGACTATCGACTCGACTATCGACTATCGACTCGACTATCGACTGGACTATCGACTCGACTATCGACTATCGACTCGACTATCGACTATCGACTCGACTATCGACTATCGACTCGACTATCGACTATCGACTATCGACTCGACTATCGACTATCGACTCGACTATCGACTATCGACTCGACTATCGACTATCGACTCGACTATCGACTATCGACTCGACTATCGACTATCGACTCGACTATCGACTATCGACTCGACTATCGACTCGACTATCGACTCGACTATCGACTCGACTATCGACTATCGACTCGACTATCGACTATTGACTCGACTATCGACTATCGACTCGACTATCGACTCGACTATCGTCTATCGACTCTACTATCGACTATCGACTCGACTATCGACTATCGACTCGACTATCGACTATCGACTATCGACTCGACTATCGACTATCGACTATCGACTCGACTATCGACTCGACTATCGACTATCGACTCGACTCGACTACCGACTCGACTCGACTCGACTATCGACTCGACTCGACTCGACTATCGACTCGACTCGACTATCGACTCGACTCGACTCGACTCGACTCGACTCGACTCGACTATCGACTCGACTCGACTCGACTATCGACTCGACTCGACTATCGACTCGACTCGACTATCGACTCGACTCGACTATCGACTCGACTCGACTATCGACTCGACTCGACTATCGACTCGACTCGACTATCGACTCGACTATCGACTCGACTATCGACTCGACTCGACTCGACTATCGACTATCGACTCGACTCGACTACCGACTCGACTCGACTCGACTATCGACTCGACTCGACTCGACTATCGACTCGACTCGACTATCGACTATCGACTATCGACTATCGACTCGACTATCGACTCGACTATCGACTCGACTATCGACTCGACTATCGACTATCGACTATCGACTATCGACTCGACTATCGACTATCGACTATCGACTCGACTATCGACTCGACTATCGACTCGACTATCGACTATCGACTATCGACTATCGACTCGACTATCGACTATCGACTCGACTATCGACTCGACTATCGACTATCGACTCGACTATCGACTATCGACTATCGACTCGACTATCGACTCGACTATCGACTATCGACTCGACTCGACTACCGACTCGACTCGACTCGACTATCGACTCGACTCGACTCGACTATCGACTCGACTCGACTATCGACTCGACTCGACTCGACTCGACTCGACTCGACTCGACTATCGACTCGACTCGACTCGACTATCGACTCGACTCGACTATCGACTCGACTCGACTATCGACTCGACTCGACTATCGACTCGACTCGACTATCGACTCGACTCGACTATCGACTCGACTCGACTATCGACTCGACTATCGACTCGACTATCGACTCGACTCGACTCGACTATCGACTATCGACTCGACTCGACTACCGACTCGACTCGACTCGACTATCGACTCGACTCGACTCGACTATCGACTCGACTCGACTATCGACTATCGACTATCGACTATCGACTCGACTATCGACTCGACTATCGACTCGACTATCGACTCGACTATCGACTATCGACTATCGACTATCGACTCGACTATCGACTATCGACTATCGACTCGACTATCGACTCGACTATCGACTCGACTATCGACTATCGACTATCGACTATCGACTCGACTATCGACTATCGACTCGACTATCGACTCGACTATCGACTATCGACTCGACTATCGACTATCGACTCGACTATCGACTATCGACTCGCCTATCGACTATCGACTCGACTATCGACTATCGACTCGACTATCGACTATCGACTCGACTATCGACTATCGACTCGACTATCGACTATCGACTCGACTATCGACTATCGACTATCGACTCGACTATCGACTCGACTATCGACTATCGACTATCGACTCGACTATCGACTATCGACTATCGACTCGACTATCGACTATCGACTCGACTATCGACTATCGACTCGACTATCGACTATCGACTCGACTATCGACTATCGACTCGACTATCGACTCGACTATCGACTCGACTATCGACTCGACTATCGACTATCGACTCGACTATCGACTCGACTATCGACTATCGACTATCGACTATCGACTCGACTATCGACTCGACTATCGACTCGACTATCGACTATCGACTCGACTATCGACTGGACTATCGACTCGACTATCGACTATCGACTCGACTATCGACTATCGACTCGACTATCGACTATCGACTCGACTATCGACTATCGACTATCGACTCGACTATCGACTATCGACTCGACTATCGACTATCGACTCGACTATCGACTATCGACTCGACTATCGACTCGACTATCGACTCGACTATCGACTCGACTATCGACTATCGACTCGACTATCGACTCGACTATCGACTATCGACTCGACTATCGACTCGACTATCGACTCGATTATCGACTATCGACTCGACTATCGACTATCGACTCGACTATCGACTCGATTATCGACTATCGACTATCGACTCGACTATCGACTCGATTATCGACTATCGACTATCGACTCGACTATCGACTATCGACTCGACTATCGACTATCGACTCGATTATCGACTATCGACTCGACTATCGACTATCGACTCGACTATCGACTATCGACTCGACTATCGACTATCGACTCGACTATCGACTCGACTATCGACTCGACTATCGACTATCGCCTCGACTATCGACTATCGACTATCGACTCGACTATCGACTATCGACTCGACTATCGACTCGACTATCGACTCGACTATCGACTCGACTATCGACTCGACTATCGACTCGACTATCGACTATCGACTCGACTATAGACTATCGACTCGACTATAGACTATCGACTCGACTATCGACTCGACTATCGACTCGACTATCGACTATCGACTCGACTATCGACTATTGACTCGACTATCGACTATCGACTCGACTATCGACTATCGACTCGACTATCGACTATCGACTCGACTATCGACTCGACTATCGACTATCGACTCGACTATCGACTCGACTATCGACTCGACTATCGACTATCGACTCGACTATCGACTCGACTATCGACTCGACTATCGACTATCGACTCGACTATCGACTATCGACTCGACTATCAACTATCGACTCGACTATCGACTATCGACTCGACTATCGACTATCGACTCGACTATCGACTCGACTATCGACTATCGACTATCGACTCGACTATCGACTCGACTATCGACTATCGACTCGACTATCGACTATCGACTCGACTATCGACTCGACTATCGTCTATCGACTCTACTATCGACTATCGACTCGACTATCGACTATCGACTCGACTATCGACTATCGACTATCGACTCGACTATCGACTATCGACTATCGACTCGACTATCGACTCGACTATCGACTATCGACTCGACTATCGACTATCGACTCGACTATCAACTATCGACTCGACTATCGACTATCGACTCGACTATCGACTATCGACTCGACTATCGACTCGACTATCGACTATCGACTATCGACTCGACTATCGACTCGACTATCGACTATGGACTCGACTATCGACTATCGACTATCGACTCGACTATCGACTATCGACTCGACTATCGACTCGACTATCGTCTATCGACTCTACTATCGACTATCGACTCGACTATCGACTATCGACTGGACTATCGACTATCGACTATCGACTCGACTATCGACTATCGACTATCGACTCGACTGTCGACTCGACTATCGACTATCGACTCGACTATCGACTATCGACTCGACTATCAACTATCGACTCGACTATCGACTATCGACTCGACTATAGACTATCGACTCGACTATCGACTCGACTATCGACTATCGACTATCGACTCGACTATCGACTCGACTATCGACTATGGACTCGACTATCGACTATCGACTATCGACTCGACTATCGACTCGACTATCGACTATCGACTCGACTATCGACTATCGACTCGACTATCGACTCGACTATCGTCTATCGACTCTACTATCGACTATCGACTCGACTATCGACTATCGACTCGACTATCGACTATCGACTATCGACTCGACTATCGACTATCGACTATCGACTCGACTATCGACTCGACTATCGACTATCGACTCGACTATCGACTATCGACTCGACTATCAACTATCGACTCGACTATCGACTATCGACTCGACTATAGACTATCGACTCGACTATCGACTCGACTATCGACTATCGACTATCGACTCGACTATCGACTCGACTATCGACTATGGACTCGACTATCGACTATCGACTATCGACTCGACTATCGACTCGACTATCGACTATTGACTCGACTATCGACTATCGACTCGACTATCGACTCGACTATCGTCTATCGACTCTACTATCGACTATCGACTCGACTATCGACTATCGACTCGACTATCGACTATCGACTATCGACTCGACTATCGACTATCGACTATCGACTATCGACTCGACTATCGACTCGACTATCGACTATCGACTCGACTCGACTACCGACTCGACTCGACTCGACTATCGACTCGACTCGACTCGACTATCGACTCGACTCGACTATCGACTCGACTCGACTCGACTATCGACTCGACTCGACTCGACTATCGACTCGACTCGACTATCGACTCGACTCGACTATCGACTCGACTCGACTATCGACTCGACTCGACTATCGACTCGACTCGACTATCGACTCGACTCGACTATCGACTCGACTCGACTATCGACTCGACTCGACTATCGACTCGACTCGACTATCGACTCGACTCGACTATCGACTCGACTATCGACTCGACTATCGACTCGACTCGACTCGACTATCGACTATCGACTCGACTCGACTACCGACTCGACTCGACTCGACTATCGACTCGACTCGACTCGACTATCGACTCGACTCGACTATCGACTATCGACTATCGACTCGACTATCGACTCGACTATCGACTCGACTATCGACTATCGACTCGACTATCGACTCGACTATCGACTCGACTATCGACTCGACTATCGACTATCGACTATCGACTATCGACTCGACTATCGACTATCGACTATCGACTCGACTATCGACTCGACTATCGACTCGACTATCGACTATCGACTATCGACTATCGACTCGACTATCGACTATCGACTCGACTATCGACTCGACTATCGACTATCGACTATCGACTCGACTATCGACTATCGACTCGACTATCGACTATCGACTCGCCTATCGACTATCGACTCGACTATCGACTATCGACTCGACTATCGACTATCGACTCGACTATCGACTATCGACTCGACTATCGACTATCGACTATCGACTCGACTATCGACTATCGACTCGACTATCGACTATCGACTATCGACTCGACTATCGACTATCGACTCGACTATCGACTCGACTATCGACTCGACTATCGACTATCGACTCGACTATCGACTGGACTATCGACTCGACTATCGACTATCGACTCGACTATCGACTATCGACTCGACTATCGACTATCGACTATCGACTCGACTATCGACTATCGACTCGACTATCGACTCGACTATCGACTATCGACTCGACTATCGACTATCGACTCGACTATCGACTATCGACTCGACTATCGACTCGACTATCGACTCGACTATCGACTCGACTATCGACTATCGACTCGACTATCGACTCGACTATCGACTATCGACTATCGACTATCGACTCGACTATCGACTCGACTATCGACTCGACTATCGACTATCGACTCGACTATCGACTGGACTATCGACTCGACTATCGACTATCGACTCGACTATCGACTATCGACTCGACTATCGACTATCGACTCGACTATCGACTATCGACTCGACTATCGACTATCGACTATCGACTCGACTATCGACTATCGACTCGACTATCGACTATCGACTCGACTATCGACTATCGACTCGACTATCGACTATCGACTCGACTATCGACTATCGACTCGACTATCGACTATCGACTCGACTATCGACTATCGACTCGACTATCGACTCGACTATCGACTCGACTATCGACTCGACTATCGACTATCGACTCGACTATCGACTATTGACTCGACTATCGACTATCGACTCGACTATCGACTCGACTATCGTCTATCGACTCTACTATCGACTATCGACTCGACTATCGACTATCGACTCGACTATCGACTATCGACTATCGACTCGACTATCGACTATCGACTATCGACTCGACTATCGACTCGACTATCGACTATCGACTCGACTCGACTACCGACTCGACTCGACTCGACTATCGACTCGACTCGACTCGACTATCGACTCGACTCGACTATCGACTCGACTCGACTCGACTCGACTCGACTCGACTCGACTATCGACTCGACTCGACTCGACTATCGACTCGACTCGACTATCGACTCGACTCGACTATCGACTCGACTCGACTATCGACTCGACTCGACTATCGACTCGACTCGACTATCGACTCGACTATCGACTCGACTATCGACTCGACTCGACTCGACTATCGACTATCGACTCGACTCGACTACCGACTCGACTCGACTCGACTATCGACTCGACTCGACTCGACTATCGACTCGACTCGACTATCGACTATCGACTATCGACTCGACTATCGACTCGACTATCGACTCGACTATCGACTCGACTATCGACTATCGACTATCGACTATCGACTCGACTATCGACTATCGACTATCGACTCGACTATCGACTCGACTATCGACTCGACTATCGACTATCGACTATCGACTATCGACTCGACTATCGACTATCGACTCGACTATCGACTCGACTATCGACTATCGACTCGACTATCGACTATCGACTCGACTATCGACTATCGACTCGCCTATCGACTATCGACTCGACTATCGACTATCGACTCGACTATCGACTATCGACTCGACTATCGACTATCGACTCGACTATCGACTATCGACTATCGACTCGACTATCGACTATCGACTCGACTATCGACTATCGACTCGACTATCGACTATCGACTATCGACTCGACTATCGACTATCGACTATCGACTCGACTATCGACTATCGACTCGACTATCGACTATCGACTCGACTATCGACTATCGACTCGACTATCGACTATCGACTCGACTATCGACTCGACTATCGACTCGACTATCGACTCGACTATCGACTATCGACTCGACTATCGACTCGACTATCGACTATCGACTATCGACTATCGACTCGACTATCGACTCGACTATCGACTCGACTATCGACTATCGACTCGACTATCGACTGGACTATCGACTCGACTATCGACTATCGACTCGACTATCGACTATCGACTCGACTATCGACTATCGACTCGACTATCGACTATCGACTATCGACTCGACTATCGACTACCGACTCGACTATCGACTATCGACTCGACTATCGACTATCGACTCGACTATCGACTCGACTATCGACTCGACTATCGACTATCGACTCGACTATCGACTCGACTATCGACTATCGACTCGACTATCGACTCGACTATCGACTCGACTATCGACTCGATTATCGACTATCGACTCGACTATCGACTATCGACTCGACTATCGACTCGATTATCGACTATCGACTATCGACTCGACTATCGACTCGATTATCGACTATCGACTATCGACTCGACTATCGACTATCGACTCGACTATCGACTATCGACTCGATTATCGACTATCGACTCGACTATCGACTATCGACTCGACTATCGACTATCGACTCGACTATCGACTATCGACTCGACTATCGACTCGACTATCGACTCGACTATCGACTATCGCCTCGACTATCGACTATCGACTATCGACTCGACTATCGACTATCGACTCGACTATCGACTATCGACTCGACTATCGACTCGACTATCGACTCGACTATCGACTCGACTATCGACTCGACTATCGACTCGACTATCGACTCGACTATCGACTATCGACTCGACTATAGACTATCGACTCGACTATCGACTCGACTATCGACTCGACTATCGACTATCGACTCGACTATCGACTATTGACTCGACTATCGACTATCGACTCGACTATCGACTATCGACTCGACTATCGACTATCGACTCGACTATCGACTCGACTATCGACTATCGACTCGACTATCGACTCGACTATCGACTCGACTATCGACTATCGACTCGACTATCGACTCGACTATCGACTCGACTATCGACTATCGACTCGACTATCGACTATCGACTCGACTATCAACTATCGACTCGACTATCGACTATCGACTCGACTATCGACTATCGACTCGACTATCGACTCGACTATCGACTATCGACTATCGACTCGACTATCGACTCGACTATCGACTATCGACTCGACTATCGACTATCGACTCGACTATCGACTCGACTATCGTCTATCGACTCTACTATCGACTATCGACTCGACTATCGACTATCGACTCGACTATCGACTATCGACTATCGACTCGACTATCGACTATCGACTATCGACTCGACTATCGACTCGACTATCGACTATCGACTCGACTATCGACTATCGACTCGACTATCAACTATCGACTCGACTATCGACTATCGACTCGACTATCGACTATCGACTCGACTATCGACTCGACTATCGACTATCGACTATCGACTCGACTATCGACTCGACTATCGACTATGGACTCGACTATCGACTATCGACTATCGACTCGACTATCGACTCGACTATCGACTATTGACTCGACTATCGACTATCGACTCGACTATCGACTCGACTATCGTCTATCGACTCTACTATCGACTATCGACTCGACTATCGACTATCGACTCGACTATCGACTATCGACTATCGACTCGACTATCGACTATCGACTATCGACTCGACTATCGACTCGACTATCGACTATCGACTCGACTCGACTACCGACTCGACTCGACTCGACTATCGACTCGACTCGACTCGACTCGACTATCGACTCGACTCGACTCGACTCGACTCGACTCGACTCGACTATCGACTCGACTCGACTCGACTCGACTATCGACTCGACTCGACTATCGACTCGACTATCGACTCGACTATCGACTCGACTATCGACTCGACTATCGACTCGACTATCGACTCGACTATCGACTCGACTATCGACTCGACTCGACTCGACTATCGACTCGACTCGACTATCGACTCGACTCGACTCGACTCGACTATCGACTCGACTCGACTCGACTATCGACTATCGACTATCGACTATCGACTCGACTATCGACTCGACTCGACTATCGACTCGACTCGACTCGACTCGACTATCGACTATCGACTATCGACTATCGACTATCGACTCGACTATCGACTCGACTATCGACTCGACTATCGACTCGACTATCGACTCGACTATCGACTCGACTATCGACTCGACTATCGACTCGACTATCGACTCGACTATCGACTCGACTATCGACTCGTCTATCGACTCGACTATCGACTCGCCTATCGACTATCGACTCGACTATCGACTATCGACTCGACTATCGACTCGACTATCGACTATCGACTCGACTATCGACTATCGACTCGACTATCGACTATCGACTCGACTATCGACTCGACTATCGACTCGATTATCGACTATCGACTCGACTATCGACTCGATTATCGAGTATCGACTATCGACTCGACTATCGACTATCGACTCGACTATCGACTATCGACTCGATTATCGACTATCGACTCGACTATCGACTATCGACTCGACTATCGACTATCGACTCGACTATCGACTATTGACTCGACTATCGACTATCGACTCGACTATCGACTCGACTATCGTCTATCGACTCTACTATCGACTATCGACTCGACTATCGACTATCGACTCGACTATCGACTATCGACTATCGACTCGACTATCGACTATCGACTATCGACTCGACTATCGACTCGACTATCGACTATCGACTCGACTCGACTACCGACTCGACTCGACTCGACTATCGACTCGACTCGACTCGACTATCGACTCGACTCGACTATCGACTCGACTCGACTCGACTCGACTCGACTCGACTATCGACTCGACTCGACTCGACTATCGACTCGACTCGACTATCGACTCGACTCGACTATCGACTCGACTCGACTATCGACTCGACTCGACTATCGACTCGACTATCGACTCGACTATCGACTCGACTATCGACTCGACTATCGACTCGACTCGACTCGACTCGACTATCGACTCGACTCGACTATCGACTCGACTCGACTCGACTCGACTATCGACTCGACTCGACTCGACTCGACTATCGACTCGACTCGACTCGACTATCGACTATCGACTATCGACTATCGACTCGACTATCGACTCGACTATCGACTCGACTATCGACTCGACTATCGACTCGACTATCGACTCGGCTATCGACTCGACTATCGACTCGACTATCGACTCGACTATTGACTATCGACTCGATTATCGACTATCGACTATCGACTCGACTATCGACTATCGACTCGACTATCGACTATCGACTCGACTATCGACTATCGACTCGACTATCGACTATCGACTCGACTATCGACTCGACTATCGACTCGATTATCGACTATCGACTCGACTATCGACTATCGACTCGACTATCGACTCGATTATCGACTATCGACTATCGACTCGACTATCGACTATCGACTCGACTATCGACTATCGACTCGATTATCGACTATCGACTCGACTATCGACTATCGACTCGACTATCGACTATCGACTCGACTATCGACTATCGACTCGACTATCGACTCGACTATCGACTCGACTATCGACTATCGACTATCGACTCGACTATCGACTCGATTATCGACTATCGACTATCGACTCGACTATCGACTATCGACTCGACTATCGACTATCGACTCCATTATCGACTATCTACTCGACTATCGACTATCGACTCGACTATCGACTATCGACTCGACTATCGACTCGGCTATCGACTATCGACTCGACTATCAACTATCGACTCGACTATCGACTATCGACTCGACTATCGACTATCGACTCGACTATCGACTCGACTATCGACTATCGACTATCGACTCGACTATCGACTCGACTATCGACTATCGACTCGACTATCGACTATCGACTCGACTATCGACTCGACTATCGTCTATCGACTCTACTATCGACTATCGACTCGACTATCGACTATCGACTCGACTATCGACTATCGACTATCGACTCGACTATCGACTATCGACTATCGACTCGACTATCGACTCGACTATCGACTATCGACTCGACTATCGACTATCGACTCGACTATCAACTATCGACTCGACTATCGACTATCGACTCGACTATAGACTATCGACTCGACTATCGACTCGACTATCGACTATCGACTATCGACTCGACTATCGACTCGACTATCGACTATGGACTCGACTATCGACTATCGACTATCGACTCGACTATCGACTCGACTATCGACTATTGACTCGACTATCGACTATCGACTCGACTATCGACTCGACTATCGTCTATCGACTCTACTATCGACTATCGACTCGACTATCGACTATCGACTCGACTATCGACTATCGACTATCGACTCGACTATCGACTATCGACTATCGACTCGACTATCGACTCGACTATCGACTATCGACTCGACTCGACTACCGACTCGACTCGACTCGACTATCGACTCGACTCGACTCGACTATCGACTCGACTCGACTATCGACTCGACTCGACTCGACTATCGACTCGACTCGACTCGACTATCGACTCGACTCGACTATCGACTCGACTCGACTATCGACTCGACTCGACTATCGACTCGACTCGACTATCGACTCGACTCGACTATCGACTCGACTCGACTATCGACTCGACTATCGACTCGACTATCGACTCGACTCGACTCGACTATCGACTATCGACTCGACTCGACTACCGACTCGACTCGACTCGACTATCGACTCGACTCGACTCGACTATCGACTCGACTCGACTATCGACTATCGACTATCGACTCGACTATCGACTCGACTATCGACTCGACTATCGACTATCGACTATCGACTATCGACTCGACTATCGACTATCGACTATCGACTCGACTATCGACTCGACTATCGACTCGACTATCGACTATCGACTATCGACTATCGACTCGACTATCGACTATCGACTCGACTATCGACTCGACTATCGACTATCGACTCGACTATCGACTATCGACTCGACTATCGACTATCGACTCGCCTATCGACTATCGACTCGACTATCGACTCGACTATCGACTATCGACTCGACTATCGACTATCGACTCGACTATCGACTATTGACTCGACTATCGACTATCGACTCGACTATCGACTCGACTATCGTCTATCGACTCTACTATCGACTATCGACTCGACTATCGACTATCGACTCGACTATCGACTATCGACTATCGACTCGGCTATCGACTATCGACTATCGACTCGACTATCGACTCGACTATCGACTATCGACTCGACTCGACTACCGACTCGACTCGACTCGACTATCGACTCGACTCGACTCGACTATCGACTCGACTCGACTATCGACTCGACTCGACTCGACTCGACTCGACTCGACTCGACTATCGACTCGACTCGACTCGACTATCGACTCGACTCGACTATCGACTCGACTCAACTATCGACTCGACTCGACTATCGACTCGACTCGACTATCGACTCGACTCGACTATCGACTCGACTCGACTATCGACTCGACTCGACTATCGACTCGACTATCGACTCGACTCGACTCGACTATCGACTATCGACTCGACTCGACTACCGACTCGACTCGACTCGACTATCGACTCGACTCGACTCGACTATCGACTCGACTCGACTATCGACTATCGACTATCGACTCGACTATCGACTCGACTATCGACTCGACTATCGACTCGACTATCGACTATCGACTATCGACTATCGACTCGACTATCGACTATCGACTATCGACTCGACTATCGACTCGACTATCGACTCGACTATCGACTATCGACTATCGACTATCGACTCGACTATCGACTATCGACTCGACTATCGACTCGACTATCGACTATCGACTCGACTATCGACTATCGACTCGACTATCGACTATCGACTCGTCTATCGACTATCGACTCGACTATCGACTATCGACTCGACTATCGACTATCGACTCGACTATCGACTATCGACTCGACTATCGACTATCGACTCGACTATCGACTATCGACTCGACTATCGACTATCGACTCGACTATCGACTATCGACTATCGACTCGACTATCGACTATCGACTATCGACTCGACTATCGACTATCGACTCGACTATCGACTATCGACTCGACTATCGACTATCGACTCGACTATCGACTATCGACTCGACTATCGACTATCGACTCGACTATCGACTCGACTATCGACTCGACTATCGACTCGACTATCGACTATCGACTCGACTATCGACTCGACTATCGACTATCGACTATCGACTATCGACTCGACTATCGACTCGACTATCTACTCGACTATCGACTATCGACTCGACTATCGACTGGACTATCGACTCGACTATCGACTATCGACTCGACTATCGACTATCGACTCGACTATCGACTATCGACTCGACTATCGACTATCGACTCGACTATCGACTATCGACTCGACTATCGACTATCGACTCGACTATCGACTATCGACTCGACTATCGACTCGACTATCGACTCGACTATCGACTCGACTATCGACTATCGACTCGACTATCGACTCGACTATCGACTATCGACTCGACTATCGACTATCGACTCGACTATCGACTCGACTATCGACTCGATTATCGACTATCGACTCGACTATCGACTATCGACTCGACTATCGACTCGATTATCGACTATCGACTATCGACTCGACTATCGACTCGATTATCGACTATCGACTATCGACTCGACTATCGACTATCGACTCGACTATCGACTATCGACTCGATTATCGACTATCGACTCGACTATCGACTATCGACTCGACTATCGACTATCGACTCGACTATCGACTATCGACTCGACTATCGACTCGACTATCGACTCGACTATCGACTATCGCCTCGACTATCGACTATCGACTATCGACTCGACTATCGACTATCGACTCGACTATCGACTCGACTATCGACTCGACTATCGACTCGACTATCGACTCGACTATCGACTATCGACTCGACTATAGACTATCGACTCGACTATCGACTCGACTATCGACTCGACTATCGACTATCGACTCGACTATCGACTATTGACTCGACTATCGACTATCGACTCGACTATCGACTATCGACTCGACTATCGACTCGACTATCGACTCGACTATCGACTCGACTATCGACTCGACTATCGACTCGACTATCGACTCGACTATCGACTCGACTATCGACTCGACTATCGACTCGTCTATCGACTCGACTATCGACTCGCCTATCGACTATCGACTCGACTATCGACTATCGACTCGACTATCGACTCGACTATCGACTATCGACTCGACTATCGACTATCGACTCGACTATCGACTATCGACTCGACTATCGACTCGACTATCGACTCGATTATCGACTATCGACTCGACTATCGACTCGATTATCGACTATCGACTATCGACTCGACTATCGACTATCGACTCGACTATCGACTATCGACTCGATTATCGACTATCGACTCGACTATCGACTATCGACTCGACTATCGACTATCGACTCGACTATCGACTATCGACTCGACTATCGACTATCGACTCGACTATCGACTCGACTATCGACTATCGACTATCGACTCGACTATCGACTCGATTATCGACTATCGACTATCGACTCGACTATCGACTATCGACTCGACTATCGACTATCGACTCCATTATCGACTATCTACTCGACTATCGACTATCGACTCGACTATCGACTATCGACTCGACTATCGACTATCGACTCGACTATCGACTCGACTATCGACTA
Organism: Pemphredon lugubris; assembly: GCA_933228935.1. Classification (NCBI taxonomy): domain Eukaryota; kingdom Metazoa; phylum Arthropoda; class Insecta; order Hymenoptera; family Crabronidae; genus Pemphredon; species Pemphredon lugubris. The sequence goes on from OW121815.1 coordinate 31,107,914, forward strand.
TCGACTCGACTATCGACTATCGACTCGACTATCGACTCGACTATCGACTCGACTATCGACTATCGACTCGACTATAGACTATCGACTCGACTATCGACTCGACTATCGACTATCGACTCGACTATCGACTATTGACTCGACTATCGACTCGACTATCGACTATCGACTATCGACTCGACTATCGACTATCGACTCGACTATCGACTATCGACTCGACTATCGACTCGACTATCGACTCGACTATCGACTCGACTATCGACTATCGACTATCGACTCGACTATCGACTATCGACTCGACTATCGACTATCGACTCGACTATCGACTACCGACTCGACTCGACTATCGACTCGACTCGACTCGACTCGACTCGACTCGACTCGACTCGACTATCGACTCGACTCGACTCGACTATCGACTATCGACTCGCCTATCGACTATCGACTCGACTATCGACTATCGACTCGACTATCGACTATCGACTCGACTATCGACTATCGACTATCGACTCGACTATCGACTATCGACTATCGACTCGACTATCGACTATCGACTCGACTATCGACTCGACTATCGACTATCGACTATCGACTATCGACTCGACTATCGACTCGACTATCGACTCGACTATCGACTATCGACTCGACTATCGACTGGACTATCGACTCGACTATCGACTATCGACTCGACTATCGACTCGACTATCGACTATCGACTCGACTATCGACTATCGACTCGACTATCAACTATCGACTCGACTATCGACTATCGACTCGACTATCGACTATCGACTCGACTATCGACTCGACTATCGACTATCGACTATCGACTCGACTATCGACTCGACTATCGACTATCGACTCGACTATCGACTATCGACTCGACTATCAACTATCGACTCGACTATCGACTATCGACTATCGACTCGACTATCGACTATCGACTCGACTATCGACTCGATTATCGACTATCGACTATCGACTCGACTATCGACTCGATTATCGACTATCGACTATCGACTCGACTATCGACTATCGACTCGACTATCGACTATCGACTCGATTATCGACTATCGACTCGACTATCGACTATCGACTCGACTATCGACTATCGACTCGACTATCGACTATCGACTCGACTATCGACTCGACTATCGACTCGACTATCGACTATCGCCTCGACTATCGACTATCGACTATCGACTCGACTATCGACTATCGACTCGACTATCGACTCGACTATCGACTCGACTATCGACTCGACTATCGACTCGACTATCGACTCGACTATCGACTATCGACTCGACTATAGACTATCGACTCGACTATCGACTCGACTATCGACTCGACTATCGACTATCGACTCGACTATCGACTATCGACTCGACTATCGACTATCGACTCGACTATCGACTACCGACTCGACTCGACTATCGACTCGACTCGACTCGACTCGACTCGACTCGACTCGACTATCGACTCGACTCGACTCGACTATCGACTATCGACTCGCCTATCGACTATCGACTCGACTATCGACTATCGACTCGACTATCGACTATCGACTCGACTATCGACTATCGACTATCGACTCGACTATCGACTCGACTCGACTATCGACTATCGACTCGCCTATCGACTATCGACTCGACTATCGACTATCGACTCGACTATCGACTATCGACTCGACTATCGACTATCGACTCGACTATCGACTATCGACTATCGACTCGACTATCGACTATCGACTCGACTATCCACTATCGACTCGACTATCGACTATCGACTCGACTATCGACTATCGACTCGACTATCGACTCGACTATCGACTATCGACTCGACTATCGACTATCGACTCGACTATCGACTATCGACTATCGACTCGACTATCGACTATCGACTCGACTATCGACTATCGACTCGACTATCGACTCGACTATCGACTCGACTATCGACTATCGACTCGACTATCGACTCGACTATCGACTCGACTATCGACTATCGACTCGACTATCGACTATCGACTCGACTATCAACTATCGACTCGACTATCGACTATCGACTCGACTATCGACTATCGACTCGACTATCGACTCGACTATCGACTATCGACTATCGACTCGACTATCGACTCGACTATCGACTATCGACTCGACTATCGACTATCGACTCGACTATCAACTATCGACTCGACTATCGACTATCGACTCGACTATCGACTATCGACTCGACTATCGACTCGACTATCGACTATCGACTATCGACTCGACTATCGACTCGACTATCGACTATGGACTCGACTATCGACTCGACTATCGACTATCGACTCGACTATCGACTATCGACTCGACTATCGACTCGACTATCGTCTATCGACTCTACTATCGACTATCGACTCGACTATCGACTATCGACTCGACTATCGACTATCAACTATCGACTCGACTATCGACTATCGACTCGACTATCGACTATCGACTCGACTATCGACTCGACTATCGACTATCGACTATCGACTCGACTATCGACTCGACTATCGACTATCGACTCGACTATCGACTATCGACTCGACTATCGACTCGACTATCGTCTATCGACTCTACTATCGACTATCGACTCGACTATCGACTATCGACTCGACTATCGACTATCGACTATCGACTCGACTATCGACTATCGACTATCGACTCGACTATCGACTCGACTATCGACTATCGACTCGACTATCGACTATCGACTCGACTATCAACTATCGACTCGACTATCGACTATCGACTCGACTATCGACTATCGACTCGACTATCGACTCGACTATCGACTATCGACTCGACTATCGACTCGACTATCGACTATTGACTCGACTATCGACTATCGACTCGACTATCGACTCGACTATCGTCTATCGACTCTACTATCGACTATCGACTCGACTATCGACTATCGACTCGACTATCGACTATCGGCTATCGACTCGACTATCGACTATCGACTATCGACTCGACTATCGACTCGACTATCGACTATCGACTCGACTCGACTACCGACTCGACTCGACTCGACTATCGACTCGACTCGACTCGACTATCGACTCGACTCGACTATCGACTCGACTCGACTCGACTCGACTCGACTCGACTCGACTATCGACTCGACTCGACTCGACTATCGACTCGACTCGACTCGACTATCGACTCGACTCGACTATCGACTCGACTCGACTATCGACTCGACTCGACTATCGACTCGACTCGACTATCGACTCGACTCGACTATCGACTCGACTCGACTATCGACTCGACTCGACTATCGACTCGACTCGACTATCGACTCGACTATCGACTCGACTATCGACTCGACTCGACTCGACTCGACTATCGACTCGACTCGACTATCGACTCGACTCGACTCGACTCGACTATCGACTCGACTCGACTCGACTATCGACTCGACTCGACTCGACTATCGACTATCGACTATCGACTCGACTCGACTCGACTCGACTCGACTATTGACTCGACTCGACTCGACTATCGACTCGACTCGACTCGACTATCGACTCGACTCGACTCGACTATCGACTCGACTCGACTCGACTATCGACTCGACTCGACTCGACTATCGACTCGACTCGACTCGACTATCGACTCGACTCGACTATCGACTATCGACTATCGACTCGACTATCGACTATCGACTATCGACTATCGACTATCGACTCGACTATCGACTCGACTATCGACTCGACTATCGACTCGACTATCGACTCGACTATCGACTCGACTATCGACTCGACTATCGACTCGACTATCGACTCGACTATCGACTCGACTATCGACTCGACTATCGACTCGTCTATCGACTCGACTATCGACTCGCCTATCGACTATCGACTCGACTATCGACTATCGACTCGACTATCGACTCGACTATCGACTATCGACTCGACTATCGACTATCGACTCGACTATCGACTATCGACTCGACTATCGACTCGACTATCGACTCGATTATCGACTATCGACTCGACTATCGACTATCGACTCGACTATCGACTCGATTATTGACTATCGACTATCGACTCGACTATCGACTATCGACTCGACTATCGACTCGATTATTGACTATCGACTATCGACTCGACTATCGACTATCGACTCGACTATCGACTATCGACTCGATTATCGACTATCGACTCGACTATCGACTATCGACTCGACTATCGACTCGACTATCGACTATCGACTCGACTATCGACTATCGACTCGACTATCGACTCGACTATCGACTATCGACTATCGACTCGACTATCGACTCGATTATCGACTATCGACTATCGACTCGACTATCGACTATCGACTCGACTATCGACTATCGACTCGATTATCGACTATCTACTCGACTATCGACTATCGACTCGACTATCGACTATCGACTCGACTATCGACTATCGACTCGACTATCGACTATCGACTCGACTATCGACTCGACTATCGACTATCGACTCGACTATCGACTATCGACTCGACTATCGACTCGACTATCGACTCGACTATCGACTATCGACTCGACTATAGACTATCGACTCGACTATCGACTCGACTATCGACTATCGACTCGACTATCGACTATTGACTCGACTATCGACTCGACTATCGACTATCGACTATCGACTCGTCTATCGACTATCGACTCGACTATCGACTATCGACTCGACTATCGACTCGACTATCGACTCGACTATCGACTCGACTATCGACTATCGACTATCGACTCGACTATCGACTATCGACTCGACTATCGACTATCGACTCGACTATCGACTATCGACTCGACTATCGACTATCGACTATCGACTATCGACTCGACTATCGACTCGACTATCGACTATCGACTCGACTATCGACTATCGACTCGACTATCGACTATCGACTCGACTATCGACTATCGACTCGACTATCGACTATCGACTATCGACTCGACTATCGACTCGACTATCGACTATTGACTCGACTATCGACTATCGACTCGACTATCGACTCGACTATCGTCTATCGACTCTACTATCGACTATCGACTCGACTATCGACTATCGACTCGACTATCGACTATCGACTCGACCATCGACTCGACTATCGACTCGACTATCGACTATCGACTCGACTATCGACAATCGACTCGACTATCGACTATCGACTCGACTATCGACTCGACTATCGACTCGACTATCGACTCGACTATCGACTATCGACTCGACTATCGACTATCGACTCGACTATCGACTATCGACTCGACTATCGACTATCGACTCGACTATCGACTATCGACTCGACTATCGACTATCGACTCGACTATCGACTCGACTATCGACTATCGACTCGACTATCGACTCGACTATCGACTATCGACTCGACTATCGACTATCGACTCGACTATCGACTATCGACTCGACTATCGACTATCGACTCGACTATCGACTCGACTATCGACTATCGACTCGACTATCGACTATCGACTCGACTATCGACTATCGACTCGCCTATCGACTATCGACTCGACTATCGACTATCGACTCGACTATCGACTCGACTATCGACTATCGACTCGACTATCGACTATCGACTCGACTATCGACTATCGACTATCGACTCGACTATCGACTATCGACTCGACTATCGACTATCGACTCGACTATCGACTATCGACTCGACTCGACTACCGACTCGACTCGACTCGACTATCGACTCGACTCGACTCGACTCGACTATCGACTATCGACTATCGACTCGACTATCGACTCGACTATCGACTCGACTATCGACTCGACTATCGACTATCGACTATCGACTCGACTATCGACTATCGACTATCGACTCGACTATCGACTCGACTATCGACTCGACTATCGACTATCGACTATCGACTATCGACTCGACTATCGACTATCGACTCGACTATCGACTCGACTATCGACTATCGACTCGACTATCGACTATCGACTCGACTATCGACTATCGACTCGCCTATCGACTATCGACTCGACTATCGACTCGACTATCGACTATCGACTCGACTATCGACTATCGACTCGACTATCGACTATCGACTCGACTATCGACTATCGACTATCGACTCGACTATCGACTATCGACTCGACTATCGACTATCGACTATCGACTCGACTATCGACTATCGACTCGACTATCGACTCGACTATCGACTCGACTATCGACTATCGACTCGACTATCGACTGGACTATCGACTCGACTATCGACTATCGACTCGACTATCGACTATCGACTCGACTATCGACTATCGACTCGACTATCGACTATCGACTCGACAATCGACTCGACTATCGACTCGACTATCGACTATCGACTCGACTATCGACTATCGACTCGACTATCGACTATCGACTCGACTATCGACTCGACTATCGACTCGACTATCGACTCGACTATCGACTCGACTATCGACTATCGACTCGACTATCGACTATCGACTCGACTATCGACTCGACTATCGACTATCGACTCGACTATCGACTCGACTAACGACTATCGACTCGACTATCGACTCGACTATCTACTCGACTATCGACTATCGACTCGACTATCGACTCGACTATCGACTATCGACTATCGACTCGACTATCGACTATCGACTCGCCTATCGACTATCGACTCGACTATCGACTATCGACTCGACTATCGACTCGACTATCGACTATCGACTCGACTATCGACTATCGACTCGACTATCGACTATCGACTCGACTATCGACTATCGACTCGACTATCGACTATCGACTCGACTATCGACTATCGACTCGACTATCGACTATCGACTCGACTATCGACTATCGACTCGACTATCGACTCGACTATCGACTCGACTATCGACTCGACTATCGACTATCGACTCGACTATCGACTCGACTATCGACTATCGACTCGATTATCGACTATCGACTCGACTATCGACTATCGACTCGACTATCGACTCGATTATCGACTATCGACTATCGACTCGACTATCGACTCGATTATCGACTATCGACTATCGACTCGACTATCGACTATCGACTCGACTATCGACTATCGACTCGATTATCGACTATCGACTCGACTATCGACTATCGACTCGACTATCGACTATCGACTCGACTATCGACTATCGACTCGACTATCGACTCGACTATCGACTCGACTATCGACTATCGCCTCGACTATCGACTATCGACTATCGACTCGACTATCGACTCGACTATCGACTCGACTATCGACTCGACTATCGACTCGACTATCGACTCGACTATCGACTCGACTATCGACTATCGACTCGACTATAGACTATCGACTCGACTATCGACTCGACTATCGACTCGACTATCGACTATCGACTCGACTATCGACTATCGACTCGACTATCGACTATCGACTCGACTATCGACTATCGACTCGACTATCGACTATCGACTATCGACTCGACTATCGACTCGACTATCGACTATTGACTCGACTATCGACTATCGACTCGACTATCGACTCGACTATCGTCTATCGACTCTACTATCGACTATCGACTCGACTATCGACTATCGACTCGACTATCGACTATCGACTCGACCATCGACTCGACTATCGACTCGACTATCGACTATCGACTCGACTATCGACAATCGACTCGACTATCGACTATCGACTCGACTATCGACTCGACTATCGACTCGACTATCGACTCGACTATCGACTATCGACTCGACTATCGACTATCGACTCGACTATCGACTATCGACTCGACTATCGACTATCGACTCGACTATCGACTATCGACTCGACTATCGACTATCGACTCGACTATCGACTATCGACTCGACTATCGACTCGACTATCGACTATCGACTCGACTATCGACTCGACTATCGACTATCGACTCGACTATCGACTATCGACTCGACTATCGACTATCGACTCGCCTATCGACTATCGACTCGACTATCGACTCGACTATCGACTATCGACTCGACTATCGACTATCGACTCGACTATCGACTATCGACTCGACTATCGACTATCGACTATCGACTCGACTATCGACTATCGACTCGACTATCGACTATCGACTATCGACTCGACTATCGACTATCGACTCGACTATCGACTCGACTATCGACTCGACTATCGACTATCGACTCGACTATCGACTGGACTATCGACTCGACTATCGACTATCGACTCGACTATCGACTATCGACTCGACTATCGACTATCGACTCGACTATCGACTATCGACTCGACCATCGACTCGACTATCGACTCGACTATCGACTATCGACTCGACTATCGACTATCGACTCGACTATCGACTATCGACTCGACTATCGACTCGACTATCGACTCGACTATCGACTCGACTATCGACTCGACTATCGACTATCGACTCGACTATCGACTATCGACTCGACTATCGACTCGACTATCGACTATCGACTCGACTATCGACTCGACTAACGACTATCGACTCGACTATCGACTCGACTATCTACTCGACTATCGACTATCGACTCGACTATCGACTCGACTATCGACTATCGACTATCGACTCGACTATCGACTATCGACTCGCCTATCGACTATCGACTCGACTATCGACTATCGACTCGACTATCGACTCGACTATCGACTATCGACTCGACTATCGACTATCGACTCGACTATCGACTATCGACTCGACTATCGACTATCGACTCGACTATCGACTATCGACTCGACTATCGACTATCGACTCGACTATCGACTATCGACTCGACTATCGACTATCGACTCGACTATCGACTCGACTATCGACTCGACTATCGACTCGACTATCGACTATCGACTCGACTATCGACTCGACTATCGACTATCGACTCGATTATCGACTATCGACTCGACTATCGACTATCGACTCGACTATCGACTCGATTATCGACTATCGACTATCGACTCGACTATCGACTCGATTATCGACTATCGACTATCGACTCGACTATCGACTATCGACTCGACTATCGACTATCGACTCGATTATCGACTATCGACTCGACTATCGACTATCGACTCGACTATCGACTATCGACTCGACTATCGACTATCGACTCGACTATCGACTCGACTATCGACTCGACTATCGACTATCGCCTCGACTATCGACTATCGACTATCGACTCGACTATCGACTCGACTATCGACTCGACTATCGACTCGACTATCGACTCGACTATCGACTCGACTATCGACTCGACTATCGACTATCGACTCGACTATAGACTATCGACTCGACTATCGACTCGACTATCGACTCGACTATCGACTATCGACTCGACTATCGACTATCGACTCGACTATCGACTATCGACTCGACTATCGACTATCGACTCGACTATCGACTATCGACTATCGACTCGACTATCGACTCGACTATCGACTATTGACTCGACTATCGACTATCGACTCGACTATCGACTCGACTATCGTCTATCGACTCTACTATCGACTATCGACTCGACTATCGACTATCGACTCGACTATCGACTATCGACTCGACTATCGACTCGACTATCGACTCGACTATCGACTATCGACTCGACTATCGACAATCGACTCGACTATCGACTATCGACTCGACTATCGACTCGACTATCGACTCGACTATCGACTCGACTATCGACTATCGACTCGACTATCGACTATCGACTCGACTATCGACTATCGACTCGACTATCGACTATCGACTCGACTATCGACTATCGACTCGACTATCGACTATCGACTCGACTATCGACTATCGACTCGACTATCGACTCGACTATCGACTATCGACTCGACTATCGACTCGACTATCGACTATCGACTCGACTATCGACTATCGACTCGACTATCGACTATCGACTCGACTATCGACTATCGACTCGACTATCGACTCGACTATCGACTATCGACTCGACTATCGACTATCGACTCGACTATCGACTATCGACTCGCCTATCGACTATCGACTCGACTATCGACTATCGACTCGACTATCGACTCGACTATCGACTATCGACTCGACTATCGACTATCGACTCGACTATCGACTATCGACTATCGACTCGACTATCGACTATCGACTCGACTATCGACTATCGACTCGACTATCGACTATCGACTCGACTCGACTACCGACTCGACTCGACTCGACTATCGACTCGACTCGACTCGACTCGACTATCGACTATCGACTATCGACTCGACTATCGACTCGACTATCGACTCGACTATCGACTCGACTATCGACTATCGACTATCGACTCGACTATCGACTATCGACTATCGACTCGACTATCGACTCGACTATCGACTCGACTATCGACTATCGACTATCGACTATCGACTCGACTATCGACTATCGACTCGACTATCGACTCGACTATCGACTATCGACTCGACTATCGACTATCGACTCGACTATCGACTATCGACTCGCCTATCGACTATCGACTCGACTATCGACTCGACTATCGACTATCGACTCGACTATCGACTATCGACTCGACTATCGACTATCGACTCGACTATCGACTATCGACTATCGACTCGACTATCGACTATCGACTCGACTATCGACTATCGACTATCGACTCGACTATCGACTATCGACTCGACTATCGACTCGACTATCGACTCGACTATCGACTATCGACTCGACTATCGACTGGACTATCGACTCGACTATCGACTATCGACTCGACTATCGACTATCGACTCGACTATCGACTATCGACTCGACTATCGACTATCGACTCGACCATCGACTCGACTATCGACTCGACTATCGACTATCGACTCGACTATCGACTATCGACTCGACTATCGACTATCGACTCGACTATCGACTCGACTATCGACTCGACTATCGACTCGACTATCGACTCGACTATCGACTATCGACTCGACTATCGACTATCGACTCGACTATCGACTCGACTATCGACTATCGACTCGACTATCGACTCGACTATCGACTATCGACTCGACTATCGACTCGACTATCTACTCGACTATCGACTATCGACTCGACTATCGACTCGACTATCGACTCGACTATCGACTATCGACTCGACTATCGACTATCGACTCGACTATCGACTATCGACTCGCCTATCGACTATCGACTCGACTATCGACTATCGACTCGACTATCGACTCGACTATCGACTATCGACTCGACTATCGACTATCGACTCGACTATCGACTATCGACTCGACTATCGACTATCGACTCGACTATCGACTATCGACTCGACTATCGACTATCGACTCGACTATCGACTATCGACTCGACTATCGACTATCGACTCGACTATCGACTCGACTATCGACTCGACTATCGACTCGACTATCGACTATCGACTCGACTATCGACTCGACTATCGACTATCGACTCGATTATCGACTATCGACTCGACTATCGACTATCGACTCGACTATCGACTCGATTATCGACTATCGACTATCGACTCGACTATCGACTATCGACTCGACTATCGACTCGACTATCGACTATCGACTCGACTATCGACTATCGACTCGATTATCGACTATCGACTCGACTATCGACTATCGACTCGACTATCGACTATCGACTCGACTATCGACTATCGACTCGACTATCGACTCGATTATCGACTATCGACTATCGACTCGACTATCGACTATCGACTCGACTATCGACTCGACTATCGACTATCGACTATCGACTCGACTATCGACTCGACTATCGACTATCGACTCGACTATCGACTATCGACTCGACTATCGACTCGACTATCGTCTATCGACTCTACTATCGACTATCGACTCGACTATCGACTATCGACTCGACTATCGACTATCGACTATCGACTCGACTATCGACTATCGACTATCGACTCGACTATCGACTCGACTATCGACTATCGACTCGACTATCGACTATCGACTCGACTATCAACTATCGACTCGATTATCGACTATCGACTCGACTATCGACTATCGACTCGACTATCGACTCGACTATCGACTATCGACTATCGACTCGACTATCGACTCGACTATCGACTATGGACTCGACTATCGACTATCGACTATCGACTCGACTATCGACTCGACTATCGACTATTGACTCGACTATCGACTATCGACTCGACTATCGACTCGACTATCGTCTATCGACTCTACTATCGACTATCGACTCGACTATCGACTATCGACTCGACTATCGACTATCGACTATCGACTCGACTATCGACTATCGACTATCGACTCGACTATCGACTATCGACTCGACTATCGACTATCGACTCGACTCGACTACCGACTCGACTCGACTCGACTATCGACTCGACTCGACTCGACTATCGACTCGACTCGACTATCGACTCGACTCGACTCGACTCGACTCGACTCGACTCGACTATCGACTCGACTCGACTCGACTATCGACTCGACTCGACTCGACTATCGACTCGACTATCGACTCGACTCGACTATCGACTCGACTCGACTATCGACTCGACTCGACTATCGACTCGACTATCGACTCGACTATCGACTCGACTCGACTCGACTATCGACTCGACTCGACTATCGACTCGACTCGACTCGACTCGACTATCGACTCGACTCGACTCGACTCGACTATCGACTCGACTCGACTCGACTATCGACTCGACTCGACTCGACTATCGACTCGACTCGACTCGACTATCGACTATCGACTCGACTCGACTCGACTATCGACTCGACTCGACTCGACTCGACTCGACTCGACTATTGACTCGACTCGACTCGACTATCGACTCGACTCGACTCGACTATCGACTCGACTCGACTCGACTATCGACTATCGACTCGACTCGACTCGACTATCGACTCGACTCGACTCGACTCGACTCGACTCGACTATTGACTCGACTCGACTCGACTATCGACTCGACTCGACTCGACTATCGACTCGACTCGACTCGACTATCGACTCGACTCGACTCGACTATCGACTCGACTCGACTCGACTATCGACTATCGACTCGACTATCGACTATCGACTATCGACTATCGACTATCGACTCGACTATCGAATCGACTATCGACTCGACTATCGACTCGACTATCGACTCGACTATCGACTCGACTATCGACTCGACTATCGACTCGACTATCGACTCGACTATCGACTCGACTATCGACTCGACTATCGACTCGACTATCGACTCGACTATCGACTATCGACTCGACTATCGACTATCGACTCGACTATCGACTATCGACTCGACTATCGACTATCGACTCGACTATCGACTCGACTATCGACTCGATTATCGACTATCGACTCGACTATCGACTATCGACTCGACTATCGACTCGATTATCGACTATCGACTATCGACTCGACTATCGACTATCGACTCGACTATCGACTATCGACTCGATTATCGACTATCGACTCGACTATCGACTATCGACTCGACTATCGACTATCGACTCGACTATCGACTATCGACTCGACTATCGACTATCGACTCGACTATCGACTCGACTATCGACTATCGACTATCGACTCGACTATCGACTCGATTATCGACTATCGACTATCGACTCGACTATCGACTATCGACTCGACTATCGACTATCGACTCGATTATCGACTATCTACTCGACTATCGACTATCGACTCGACTATCGACTATCGACTCGACTATCGACTATCGACTCGACTATCGACTATCGACTCGACTATCGACTATCGACTCGACTATCGACTCGACTATCGACTATCGACTCGACTATCGACTATCGACTCGACTATCGACTATCGACTCGACTATCGATTATCGACTCGACTATCGACTATCGACTATCGACTCGACTATCGACTATCGACTCGACTATCGACTCGACTCGACTCGACTCGACTATCGACTCGACTCGACTCGACTATCGACTCGACTCGACTCGACTATCGACTATCGACTCGACTCGACTCGACTATCGACTCGACTCGACTCGACTATCGACTCGACTCGACTCGACTATCGACTATCGACTCGACTCGACTCGACTATCGACTCGACTCGACTCGACTCGACTCGACTATTGACTCGACTCGACTCGACTATCGACTCGACTCGACTCGACTATCGACTCGACTCGACTCGACTATCGACTCGACTCGACTCGACTATCGACTCGACTCGACTCTTCTATCGACTCGACTCGACTCGACTATCGACTCGACTCGACTCGACTATCGACTATCGACTCGACTATCGACTATCGACTATCGACTATCGACTATCGACTCGACTATCGACTCGACTATCGACTCGACTATCGACTCGACTATCGACTCGACTATCGACTCGACTATCGACTCGACTATCGACTCGACTATCGACTCGACTATCGACTCGACTATCGACTCGACTATCGACTCGTCTATCGACTCGACTATCGACTCGCCTATCGACTATCGACTCGACTATCGACTATCGACTCGACTATCGACTCGACTATCGACTATCGACTCGACTATCGACTCGACTATCGACTATCGACTCGACTATCGACTCGACTATCGACTCGACTATCGACTCGATTATCGACTATCGACTCGACTATCGACTATCGACTCGACTATCGACTCGATTATCGACTATCGACTATCGACTCGACTATCGACTATCGACTCGACTATCGACTATCGACTCGATTATCGACTATCGACTCGACTATCGACTATCGACTCGACTATCGACTATCGACTCGACTATCGACTATCGACTCGACTATCGACTATCGACTCGACTATCGACTCGACTATCGACTATCGACTATCGACTCGACTATCGACTCGATTATCGACTATCGACTATCGACTCGACTATCGACTATCGACTCGACTATCGACTATCGACTCGATTATCGACTATCTACTCGACTATCGACTATCGACTCGACTATCGACTATCGACTCGACTATCGACTATCGACTCGACTATCGACTATCGACTCGACTATCGACTATCGACTCGACTATCGACTCGACTATCGACTATCGACTCGACTATCGACTCGACTATCGACTATCGACTCGACTATCGACTATTGACTCGACTATCGACTCGACTATCGACTATCGACTATCGACTCGACTATCGACTATCGACTCGACTATCGACTATCGACTCGACTATCGACTCGACTATCGACTCGACTATCGACTCGACTATCGACTATCGACTATCGACTCGACTATCGACTATCGACTCGACTATCGACTATCGACTCGACTATCGACTATCGACTCGACTATCGACTATCGACTCGACTATCGACTATCGACTCGACTATCGACTATCGACTATCGACTCGACTATCGACTCGACTATCGACTATTGACTCGACTATCGACTATCGACTCGACTATCGACTCGACTATCGTCTATCGACTCTACTATCGACTATCGACTCGACTATCGACTATCGACTCGACTATCGACTCGACTATCGACTATCGACTCGACTATCGACTATCGACTCGACTCGACTACCGACTCGACTCGACTACCGACTCGACTCGACTCGACTATCGACTCGACTCGACTCGACTATCGACTCGACTCGACTATCGACTCGACTCGACTATCGACTCGACTATCGACTCGACTCGACTCGACTCGACTATCGACTCGACTCGACTCGACTCGACTATCGACTCGACTATCGACTCGACTCGACTATCGACTCGACTCGACTCGACTATCGACTATCGACTCGACTCGACTATCGACTATCGACTCGACTCGACTCGACTCGACTATCGACTCGACTCGACTCGACTCGACTCGACTCGACTATCGACTCGACTCGACTATCGACTCGACTATCGACTCGACTATCGACTCGACTATCGACTATCGACAATCGACTCGACTATCGACTATCGACTCGACTATCGACTCGACTATCGACTCGACTATCGACTCGACTATCGACTCGACTATCGACTATCGACTCGACTATAGACTCGACTATCGACTCGACTATCGACTATCGACTCGACTATCGACTATCGACTCGACTATCGACTATCGACTCGACTATCGACTATCGACTCGACTATCGACTATCGACTCGACTATCGACTATCGACTCGACTATCGACTATCGACTCGACTATCGACTATCGACTCGACTATCGACTATCGACTCGACTATCGACTATCGACTATCGTCTCGACTATCGACTATCGACTCGACTATCGTCTATCGACTCTACTATCGACTATCGACTCGACTATCGACTATCGACTCGACTATCGACTATCGACTATCGACTCGACTATCGACTATCGACTATCGACTCGACTATCGACTCGACTATCGACTATCGACTCGACTATCGACTATCGACTCGACTATCAACTATCGACTCGACTATCGACTCGACTATCGACTATCGACTCGACTATCGACTATCGACTATCGACTCGACTATCGACTCGACTATCGACTATTGACTCGACTATCGACTATCGACTCGACTATCGACTCGACTATCGTCTATCGACTCTACTATCGACTATCGACCCGACTATCGACTATCGACTCGACTATCGACTATCGACTATCGACTCGACTATCGACTATCGACTATCGACTCGACTATCGACTATCGACTATCGACTCGACTATCGACTCGACTATCGACTATCGACTCGACTATCGACTATCGACTCGACTCGACTACCGACTCGACTCGACTCGACTATCGACTCGACTCGACTCGACTATCGACTCGACTCGACTATCGACTCGACTCGACTCGACTCGACTCGACTCGACTCGACTATCGACTCGACTCGACTCGACTATCGACTCGACTCGACTATCGACTCGACTCGACTATCGACTCGACTATCGACTCGACTATCGACTCGACTATCGACTCGATTATCGACTATCGACTCGACTATCGACTATCGACTCGACTATCGACTCGATTATCGACTATCGACTATCGACTCGACTATCGACTATCGACTCGACTATCGACTATCGACTCGATTATCGACTATCGACTCGACTATCGACTATCGACTCGACTATCGACTATCGACTCGACTATCGACTATCGACTCGACTATCGACTATCGACTCGACTATCGACTATCGACTATCGACTCGACTATCGACTATCGACTATCGACTCGACTATCGACTATCGACTATCGACTCGACTATCGACTCGACTATCGACTATCGACTCGACTATCGACTATCGACTCGACTCGACTACCGACTCGACTCGACTCGACTATCGACTCGACTTGACTCGACTATCGACTCGACTCGACTATCGACTCGACTCGACTCGACTCGACTCGACTCGACTCGACTATCGACTCGACTCGACTATCGACTCGACTCGACTATCGACTCGACTATCGACTCGACTATCGACTCGACTATCGACTCGATTATCGACTCGACTATCGACTCGACTATCGACTCGATTATCGACTATCGACTCGACTATCGACTATCGACTCGACTATCGACTCGATTATCGACTATCGACTATCGACTCGACTATCGACTATCGACTCGACTATCGACTATCGACTCGATTATCGACTATCGACTCGACTATCGACTATCGACTCGACTATCGACTATCGACTCGACTATCGACTATCGACTCGACTATCGCCTATCGACTCGACTATCGACTCGACTATCGACTATCGACTATCGACTCGACTATCGACTCGATTATCGACTATCGACTATCGACTCGACTATCGACTATCGACTCGACTATCGACTATCGACTCGATTATCGACTATCGACTCGACTATCGACTATCGACTCAACTATCGACTATCGCCTCGACTATCGACTATCGACTATCGACTCGACTATCGACTATCGACTCGACTATCGACTCGACTATCGACTCGACTATCGACTATCGACTCGACTATCGACTATCGACTCGACTATCGACTATCGACTCGACTATCGACTCGACTATCGACTATCGACTCGACTATCGACTATCGACTCGACTATCGACTATCGACTCGACTATCGACTATCGACTCGACTATCGACTATCGACTCGACTATCGACTATCGACTATCGACTCGACTATCGACTCGACTATCGACTATTGACTCGACTATCGACTATCGACTCGACTATCGACTCGACTATCGTCTATCGACTCTACTATCGACTATCGACTCGACTATCGACTATCGACTCGACTATCGACTATCGACTATCGACTCGACTATCGACTCGACTATCGACTATCGACTCGACTATCGACTATCGACTCGACTCGACTATCGACTCGACTCGACTCGACTATCGACTCGACTCGACTATCGACTCGACTCGACTATCGACTCGACTATCGACTCGACTCGACTCGACTCGACTATCGACTCGACTCGACTCGACTCGACTATCGACTCGACTCGACTATCGACTCGACTCGACTATCGACTCGACTCGACTATCGACTCGACTCGACTATCGACTCGACTCGACTATCGACTCGACTCGACTCGACTATCGACTATCGACTCGACTCGACTCGACTCGACTATCGACTATCGACTCGACTCGACTCGACTATCGACTCGACTCGACTCGACTCGACTCGACTCGACTATCGACTCGACTCGACTCGACTATCGACTCGACTCGACTCGACTATCGACTCGACTCGACTCGACTATCGACTCGACTCGACTCGACTATCGACTCGACTCGACTCGACTATCGACTCGACTCGACTCGACTATCGACTCGACTATCGACTCGACTATCGACTATCGCCTCGACTATCGACTATCGACTATCGACTCGACTATCGACTATCGACTCGACTATCGACTCGACTATCGACTCGACTATCGACTCGACTATCGACTCGACTATCGACTCGACTATCGACTCGACTATCGACTATCGACTCGACTATAGACTATCGACTCGACTATCGACTCGACTATCGACTATCGACTCGACTATCGACTATTGACTCGACTATCGACTATCGACTCGACTATCGACTATCGACTCGACTATCGACTATCGACTCGACTATCGACTATCGACTCGACTATCGACTATCGACTCGACTATCGACTATCGACTCGACTATCGACTATCGACTCGACTATCGACTATCGACTCGACTATCGACTATCGACTCGACTATCGACTCGACTATCGACTCGACTATCGACTATCGACTCGACTATCGACTATCGACTCGACTATCTACTATCGACTCGACTATCGACTATCGACTCGACTATCGACTATCGACTCGACTATCGACTCGACTATCGACTATCGACTATCGACTCGACTATCGACTCGACTATCGACTATCGACTCGACTATCGACTCGACTATCGACTATCGACTCTACTATCGACTATCGACTCGACTATCGACTATCGACTCGACTATCGACTATCGACTATCGACTCGACTATCGACTATCGACTATCGACTCGACTATCGACTCGACTATCGACTATCGACTCGACTATCGACTATCGACTCGACTATCAACTATCGACTCGACTATCGACTATCGACTCGACTATCGACTATCGACTCGACTATCGACTCGACTATCGACTATCGACTATCGACTCGACTATCGACTCGACTATCGACTATCGACTCGACTATCGACTCGACTATCGACTATTGACTCGACTATCGACTATCGACTCGACTATCGACTCGACTATCGTCTATCGACTCTACTATCGACTATCGACTCGACTATCGACTATCGACTCGACTATCGACTATCGACTATCGACTCGACTATCGACTCGACTATCGTCTATCGACTCTACTATCGACTATCGACTCGACTATCGACTATCGACTATCGACTCGACTATCGACTCGACTATCGACTATCGACTCGACTATCGACTATCGACTCGACTCGACTACCGACTCGACTCGACTCGACTATCGACTCGACTCGACTCGACTATCGACTCGACTCGACTATCGACTCGACTCGACTCGACTCGACTCGACTCGACTCGACTCGACTCGACTATCGACTCGACTATCGACTCGACTATCGACTCGACTATCGACTATCGACTCGACTATAGACTATCGACTCGACTATCGACTCGACTATCGACTCGACTATCGACTATTGACTCGACTATCGACTCGACTATCGACTATCGACTATCGACTATCGACTATCGACTCGACTATCGACTCGACTATCGACTCGACTATCGACTCGACTATCGACTATCGACTATCGACTCGACTATCGACTATCGACTCGACTATCGACTATCAACTCGACTATCGACTATCGACTCGACTATCGACTATCGACTCGACTATCGACTATCGACTCGACTATCGACTATCGACTCGACTATCGACTATCGACTCGACTATCGACTATCGACTCGACTATCGACTATCGACTCGACTCGACTCGACTATCGACTCGACTATCGACTCGACTATCGACTATCGCCTCGACTATCGACTATCGACTATCGACTCGACTATCGACTATCGACTCGACTATCGACTCGACTATCGACTCGACTATCGACTCGACTATCGACTCGACTGTCGACTCGACTATCGACTATCGACTCGACTATCGACTATCGACTATCGACTCGACTATCGACTCGACTATCGACTATTGACTCGACTATCGACTATCGACTCGACTATCGACTCGACTATCGTCTATCGACTCTACTATCGACTATCGACTCGACTATCGACTATCGACTCGACTATCGACTATCGACTATCGACTCGACTATCGACTCGACTATCGACTATCGACTCGACTATCGACTATCGACTCGACTCGACTATCGACTCGACTCGACTCGACTCGACTATCGACTCGACTCGACTATCGACTCGACTCGACTATCGACTCGACTCGACTATCGACTCGACTCGACTATCGACTCGACTCGACTATCGACTCGACTCGACTCGACTATCGACTATCGACTCGACTCGACTCGACTCGACTATCGACTATCGACTCGACTCGACTCGACTATCGACTCGACTCGACTCGACTCGACTCGACTCGACTATCGACTCGACTCGACTCGACTATCGACTCGACTCGACTCGACTATCGACTCGACTCGACTCGACTATCGACTCGACTCGACTCGACTATCGACTCGACTCGACTCGACTATCGACTCGACTCGACTCGACTATCGACTCGACTATCGACTCGACTATCGACTATCGCCTCGACTATCGACTATCGACTATCGACTCGACTATCGACTATCGACTCGACTATCGACTCGACTATCGACTCGACTATCGACTCGACTATCGACTCGACTATCGACTCGACTATCGACTCGACTATCGACTATCGACTCGACTATAGACTATCGACTCGACTATCGACTCGACTATCGACTATCGACTCGACTATCGACTATTGACTCGACTATCGACTATCGACTCGACTATCGACTATCGACTCGACTATCGACTATCGACTCGACTATCGACTATCGACTCGACTATCGACTATCGACTCGACTATCGACTATCGACTCGACTATCGACTATCGACTCGACTATCGACTATCGACTCGACTATCGACTATCGACTCGACTATCGACTCGACTATCGACTCGACTATCGACTATCGACTCGACTATCGACTATCGACTCGACTATCTACTATCGACTCGACTATCGACTATCGACTCGACTATCGACTATCGACTCGACTATCGACTCGACTATCGACTATCGACTATCGACTCGACTATCGACTCGACTATCGACTATCGACTCGACTATCGACTCGACTATCGTCTATCGACTCTACTATCGACTATCGACTCGACTATCGACTATCGACTCGACTATCGACTATCGACTATCGACTCGACTATCGACTATCGACTATCGACTCGACTATCGACTCGACTATCGACTATCGACTCGACTATCGACTATCGACTCGACTATCAACTATCGACTCGACTATCGACTATCGACTCGACTATCGACTATCGACTCGACTATCGACTCGACTATCGACTATCGACTATCGACTCGACTATCGACTCGACTATCGACTATCGACTCGACTATCGACTCGACTATCGACTATTGACTCGACTATCGACTATCGACTCGACTATCGACTCGACTATCGTCTATCGACTCTACTATCGACTATCGACTCGACTATCGACTATCGACTCGACTATCGACTATCGACTATCGACTCGACTATCGACTCGACTATCGTCTATCGACTCTACTATCGACTATCGACTCGACTATCGACTATCGACTATCGACTCGACTATCGACTCGACTATCGACTATCGACTCGACTATCGACTATCGACTCGACTCGACTACCGACTCGACTCGACTCGACTATCGACTCGACTCGACTCGACTATCGACTCGACTCGACTATCGACTCGACTCGACTCGACTCGACTCGACTCGACTCGACTCGACTCGACTATCGACTCGACTATCGACTCGACTATCGACTCGACTATCGACTATCGACTCGACTATAGACTATCGACTCGACTATCGACTCGACTATCGACTCGACTATCGACTATTGACTCGACTATCGACTCGACTATCGACTATCGACTATCGACTATCGACTATCGACTCGACTATCGACTCGACTATCGACTCGACTATCGACTCGACTATCGACTATCGACTATCGACTCGACTATCGACTATCGACTCGACTATCGACTATCAACTCGACTATCGACTATCGACTCGACTATCGACTATCGACTCGACTATCGACTATCGACTCGACTATCGACTATCGACTCGACTATCGACTATCGACTCGACTATCGACTATCGACTCGACTATCGACTATCGACTCGACTCGACTCGACTATCGACTCGACTATCGACTCGACTATCGACTATCGCCTCGACTATCGACTATCGACTATCGACTCGACTATCGACTATCGACTCTACTATCGACTCGACTATCGACTCGACTATCGACTCGACTATCGACTCGACTGTCGACTCGACTATCGACTATCGACTCGACTATCGACTATCGACTATCGACTCGACTATCGACTCGACTATCGACTATTGACTCGACTATCGACTATCGACTCGACTATCGACTCGACTATCGTCTATCGACTCTACTATCGACTATCGACTCGACTATCGACTATCGACTCGACTATCGACTATCGACTATCGACTCGACTATCGACTCGACTATCGACTATCGACTCGACTATCGACTATCGACTCGACTCGACTATCGACTCGACTCGACTCGACTATCGACTCGACTCGACTATCGACTCGACTCGACTATCGACTCGACTCGACTATCGACTCGACTATCGACTCGACTCGACTATCGACTATCGACTCGACTATCGACTATCGACTCGACTATCGACTATCGACTCGACTACCGACTATCGACTCGACTATCGACTATCGACTCGACTATCGACTATCGACTCGACTATCGACTATCGACTCGACTATCGACTCGACTATCGACTCGACTATCGACTATCGACTCGACTATCGACTATCGACTCGACTATCTACTATCGACTCGACTATCGACTATCGACTCGACTATCGACTATCGACTCGACTATCGACTCGACTATCGACTATCGACTATCGACTCGACTATCGACTCGACTATCGACTATCGACTCGACTATCGACTCGACTATCGTCTATCGACTCTACTATCGACTATCGACTCGACTATCGACTATCGACTCGACTATCGACTATCGACTATCGACTCGACTATCGACTATCGACTATCGACTCGACTATCGACTCGACTATCGACTATCGACTCGACTATCGACTATCGACTCGACTATCAACTATCGACTCGACTATCGACTATCGACTCGACTATCGACTATCGACTCGACTATCGACTCGACTATCGACTATCGACTATCGACTCGACTATCGACTCGACTATCGACTATCGACTCGACTATCGACTATCGACTATCGACTCGACTATCGACTCGACTATCGACTATTGACTCGACTATCGACTATCGACTCGACTATCGACTCGACTATCGTCTATCGACTCTACTATCGACTATCGACTCGACTATCGACTATCGACTCGACTATCGACTATCGACTATCGACTCGACTATCGACTCGACTATCGTCTATCGACTCTACTATCGACTATCGACTCGACTATCGACTATCGACTCGACTATCGACTATCGACTATCGACTATCGACTATCGACTCGACTATCGACTATCGACTCGACTATCGACTATCGACTCGACTATCGACTATCGACTCGACTATCGACTCGACTATCGACTCGACTATCGACTATCGACTCGACTATCGACTATCGACTCGACTATCTACTATCGACTCGACTATCGACTATCGACTCGACTATCGACTATCGACTCGACTATCGACTCGACTATCGACTATCGACTATCGACTCGACTATCGACTCGACTATCGACTATCGACTCGACTATCGACTCGACTATCGTCTATCGACTCTACTATCGACTATCGACTCGACTATCGACTATCGACTCGACTATCGACTATCGACTATCGACTCGACTATCGACTATCGACTATCGACTCGACTATCGACTCGACTATCGACTATCGACTCGACTATCGACTATCGACTCGACTATCAACTATCGACTCGACTATCGACTATCGACTCGACTATCGACTATCGACTCGACTATCGACTCGACTATCGACTATCGACTATCGACTCGACTATCGACTCGACTATCGACTATCGACTCGACTATCGACTCGACTATCGACTATTGACTCGACTATCGACTATCGACTCGACTATCGACTCGACTATCGTCTATCGACTCTACTATCGACTATCGACTCGACTATCGACTATCGACTCGACTATCGACTATCGACTATCGACTCGACTATCGACTCGACTATCGTCTATCGACTCTACTATCGACTATCGACTCGACTATCGACTATCGACTATCGACTCGACTATCGACTCGACTATCGACTATCGACTCGACTATCGACTATCGACTCGACTCGACTACCGACTCGACTCGACTCGACTATCGACTCGACTCGACTCGACTATCGACTCGACTCGACTATCGACTCGACTCGACTCGACTCGACTCGACTCGACTCGACTCGACTATCGACTCGACTATCGACTCGACTATCGACTCGACTATCGACTATCGACTCGACTATAGACTATCGACTCGACTATCGACTCGACTATCGACTATCGACTCGACTATCGACTATTGACTCGACTATCGACTCGACTATCGACTATCGACTATCGACTATCGACTATCGACTCGACTATCGACTCGACTATCGACTCGACTATCGACTCGACTATCGACTATCGACTATCGACTCGACTATCGACTATCGACTCGACTATCGACTATCAACTCGACTATCGACTATCGACTCGACTATCGACTATCGACTCGACTATCGACTATCGACTCGACTATCGACTATCGACTCGACTATCGACTATCGACTCGACTATCGACTATCGACTCGACTATCGACTATCGACTCGACTCGACTCGACTATCGACTCGACTATCGACTCGACTATCGACTATCGCCTCGACTATCGACTATCGACTATCGACTCGACTATCGACTATCGACTCGACTATCGACTCGACTATCGACTCGACTATCGACTCGACTATCGACTCGACTGTCGACTCGACTATCGACTATCGACTCGACTATCGACTATCGACTATCGACTCGACTATCGACTCGACTATCGACTATTGACTCGACTATCGACTATCGACTCGACTATCGACTCGACTATCGTCTATCGACTCTACTATCGACTATCGACTCGACTATCGACTATCGACTCGACTATCGACTATCGACTATCGACTCGACTATCGACTCGACTATCGACTATCGACTCGACTATCGACTATCGACTCGACTCGACTATCGACTCGACTCGACTCGACTATCGACTCGACTCGACTATCGACTCGACTCGACTATCGACTCGACTCGACTATCGACTCGACTATCGACTCGACTCGACTATCGACTATCGACTCGACTATCGACTATCGACTCGACTATCGACTCGACTATCGACTATCGACTCGACTATCGACTATCGACTCGACTATCGACTATCGACTCGACTATCGACTATCGACTCGACTATCGACTCGACTATCGACTCGACTATCGACTATCGACTCGACTATCGACTATCGACTCGACTATCTACTATCGACTCGACTATCGACTATCGACTCGACTATCGACTATCGACTCGACTATCGACTCGACTATCGACTATCGACTATCGACTCGACTATCGACTCGACTATCGACTCGACTATCGTCTATCGACTCTACTATCGACTATCGACTCGACTATCGACTATCGACTCGACTATCGACTATCGACTATCGACTCGACTATCGACTATCGACTATCGACTCGACTATCGACTCGACTATCGACTATCGACTCGACTATCGACTATCGACTCGACTATCAACTATCGACTCGACTATCGACTATCGACTCGACTATCGACTATCGACTCGACTATCGACTCGACTATCGACTATCGACTATCGACTCGACTATCGACTCGACTATCGACTATCGACTCGACTATCGACTATCGACTATCGACTCGACTATCGACTCGACTATCGACTATTGACTCGACTATCGACTATCGACTCGACTATCGACTCGACTATCGTCTATCGACTCTACTATCGACTATCGACTCGACTATCGACTATCGACTCGACTATCGACTATCGACTATCGACTCGACTATCGACTCGACTATCGTCTATCGACTCTACTATCGACTATCGACTCGACTATCGACTATCGACTCGACTATCGACTATCGACTATCGACTCGACTATCGACTCGACTATCGACTATCGACTCGACTATCGACTATCGACTCGACTCGACTACCGACTCGACTCGACTCGACTATCGACTCGACTCGACTCGACTATCGACTCGACTCGACTATCGACTCGACTCGACTCGACTCGACTCGACTCGACTCGACTATCGACTCGACTATCGACTCGACTATCGACTCGACTATCGACTATCGACTCGACTATAGACTATCGACTCGACTATCGACTCGACTATCGACTATCGACTCGACTATCGACTATTGACTCGACTATCGACTCGACTATCGACTATCGACTATCGACTATCGACTATCGACTCGACTATCGACTCGACTATCGACTCGACTATCGACTCGACTATCGACTATCGACTATCGACTCGACTATCGACTATCGACTCGACTATCGACTATCAACTCGACTATCGACTATCGACTCGACTATCGACTATCGACTCGACTATCGACTATCGACTCGACTATCGACTATCGACTCGACTATCGACTATCGACTCGACTATCGACTATCGACTCGACTATCGACTATCGACTCGACTCGACTCGACTATCGACTCGACTATCGACTCGACTATCGACTATCGCCTCGACTATCGACTATCGACTATCGACTCGACTATCGACTATCGACTCGACTATCGACTCGACTATCGACTCGACTATCGACTCGACTATCGACTCGACTGTCGACTCGACTATCGACTATCGACTCGACTATCGACTATCGACTATCGACTCGACTATCGACTCGACTATCGACTATTGACTCGACTATCGACTATCGACTCGACTATCGACTCGACTATCGTCTATCGACTCTACTATCGACTATCGACTCGACTATCGACTCGACTATCGACTCGACTATCGACTCGACTATCGACTCGACTGTCGACTCGACTATCGACTATCGACTCGACTATCGACTATCGACTATCGACTCGACTATCGACTCGACTATCGACTATCGACTCGACTATCGACTATCGACTATCGACTCGACTATCGACTCGACTATCGACTATCGACTCGACTATCGACTATCGACTCGACTCGACTATCGACTCGACTCGACTCGACTATCGACTCGACTCGACTATCGACTCGACTCGACTATCGACTCGACTCGACTATCGACTCGACTATCGACTCGACTCGACTCGACTCGACTATCGACTCGACTATCGACTCGACTCGACTCGACTATCGACTATCGACTCGACTCGACTCGACTCGACTATCGACTATCGACTCGACTCGACTCGACTCGACTATCGACTCGACTCGACTCGACTCGACTCGACTCGACTCGACTCGACTCGACTATCGACTCGACTATCGACTCGACTATCGACTCGACTATCGACTATCGACTCGACTATCGACTATTGACTCGACTATCGACTCGACTATCGACTATCGACTATCGACTATCGACTATCGACTATCGACTCGACTATCGACTCGACTATCGACTCGACTATCGACTCGACTATCGACTCGACTATCGACTATCGACTATCGACTCGACTATCGACTATCGACTCGACTATCGACTATCAACTCGACTATCGACTATCGACTCGACTATCGACTATCGACTCGACTATCGACTATCGACTCGACTATCGACTATCGACTCGACTATCGACTATCGACTCGACTATCGACTATCGACTCGACTATCGACTATCGACTCGACTCGACTCGACTATTGACTATCGACTCGACTATCGACTATCGACTATCGACTCGACTATCGACTCGACTATCGACTATCGACTCGACTATCGACTATCGACTCGACTATCAACTATCGACTCGACTATCGACTATCGACTATCGACTATCGACTCGACTATCGACTCGACTATCGACTATCGACTATCGACTCGACTATCGACTATCGACTATCGACTCGACTATCGACTCGACTATCGACTATCGACTCGACTATCGACTATCGACTCGACTATCAACTATTGACTCGACTATCGACTATCGACTCGACTATCGACTATCGACTCGACTATCGACTCGACTATCGACTATCGACTATCGACTCAACTATCGACTCGACTATCGACTATCGACTCGACTATCGACTATCGACTATCGACTCGACTATCGACTCGACTATCGACTATTGACTCGACTATCGACTATCGACTCGACTATCGACTCGACTATCGTCTATCGACTCTACTATCGACTATCGACTCGACTATCGACTATCGACTCGACTATCGACTATCGACTATCGACTCGACTATCGACTCGACTATCGACTATCGACTCGACTATCGACTATCGACTCGACTCGACTACCGACTCGACTCGACTCGACTATCGACTCGACTCGACTCGACTATCGACTCGACTCGACTATCGACTCGACTCGACTATCGACTCGACTCGACTCGACTATCGACTCGACTCGACTCGACTATCGACTCGACTCGACTATCGACTCGACTCGACTCGACTCGACTCGACTCGACTCGACTATCGACTCGACTATCGACTCGACTATCGACTCGACTATCGACTATCGACTCGACTATAGACTATCGACTCGACTATCGACTCGACTATCGACTATCGACTCGACTATCGACTATTGACTCGACTATCGACTCGACTATCGACTATCGACTATCGACTATCGACTATCGACTATCGACTCGACTATCGACTCGACTATCGACTCGACTATCGACTCGACTATCGACTCGACTATCGACTATCGACTATCGACTCGACTATCGACTATCGACTCGACTATCGACTATCAACTCGACTATCGACTATCGACTCGACTATCGACTATCGACTCGACTATCGACTATCGACTCGACTATCGACTATCGACTCGACTATCGACTATCGACTCGACTATCGACTATCGACTCGACTATCGACTATCGACTCGACTCGACTCGACTATCGACTCGACTATCGACTCGACTATCGACTATCGCCTCGACTATCGACTATCGACTATCGACTCGACTATCGACTATCGACTCGACTATCGACTCGACTATCGACTCGACTATCGACTCGACTATCGACTCGACTATCGACTCGACTATCGACTATCGACTCGACTATCGACTATCGACTCGACTATCGACTATCGACTATCGACTCGACTATCGACTCGACTATCGACTATTGACTCGACTATCGACTATCGACTCGACTGTCGACTCGACTATCGTCTATCGACTCTACTATCGACTATCGACTCGACTATCGACTATCGACTCGACTATCGACTATCGACTATCGACTCGACTATCGACTCGACTATCGACTATCGACTCGACTATCGACTATCGACTCGACTCGACTATCGACTCGACTCGACTCGACTATCGACTCGACTCGACTCGACTCGACTCGACTATCGACTATCGACTCGACTCGACTCGACTCGACTATCGACTCGACTCGACTCGACTCGACTCGACTCGACTATCGACTCGACTCGACTCGACTATCGACTCGACTCGACTCGACTATCGACTCGACTCGACTCGACTATCGACTCGACTCGACTCGACTATCGACTCGACTATCGACTCGACTATCGACTATCGCCTCGACTATCGACTATCGACTATCGACTCGACTATCGACTATCGACTCGACTATCGACTCGACTATCGACTCGACTATCGACTCGACTATCGACTCGACTATCGACTCGACTATCGACTATCGACTCGACTATAGACTATCGACTCGACTATCGACTCGACTATCGACTCGACTATCGACTATCGACTCGACTATCGACTATTGACTCGACTATCGACTATCGACTCGACTATCGACTATCGACTCGACTATCGACTATCGACTCGACTATCGACTATCGACTCGACTATCGACTATCGACTCGACTATCGACTATCGACTCGACTGTCGACTATCGACTATCGACTCGACTATCGACTATCGACTCGACAATCGACTATCGACTCGACTATCGACTCGACTATCGACTCGACTATCGACTATCGACTCGACTATCGACTATCGACTCGACTATCAACTATCGACTCGACTATCGACTATCGACTCGACTATCGACTATCGACTCGACTATCGACTATCGACTCGACTATCGACTCGACTATCGACTATCGACTCGACTATCGACTCGACTATCGACTATCGACTCGACTATCGACTCGACTATCGACTCGACTATCGACTATCGACTCGACTATCGACTCGACTATCGACTCGACTATCGTCTATCGACTCTACTATCGACTATCGACTCGACTATCGACTATCGACTCGACTATCGACTATCGACTATCGACTCGACTATCGACTATCGACTATCGACTCGACTATCGACTCGACTATCGACTATCGACTCGACTATCGACTATCGACTCGACTATCAACTATCGACTCGACTATCGACTATCGACTCGACTATCGACTATCGACTCGACTATCGACTCGACTATCGACTATCGACTATCGACTCGACTATCGACTCGACTATCGACTATCGACTCGACTATCGACTATCGACTATCGACTCGACTATCGACTCGACTATCGACTATTGACTCGACTATCGACTATCGACTCGACTATCGACTCGACTATCGTCTATCGACTCTACTATCGACTATCGACTCGACTATCGACTATCGACTCGACTATCGACTATCGACTATCGACTCGACTATCGACTCGACTATCGACTATCGACTCGACTATCGACTATCGACTCGACTCGACTACCGACTCGACTCGACTCGACTATCGACTCGACTCGACTCGACTATCGACTCGACTCGACTCGACTCGACTCGACTCGACTCGACTATCGACTCGACTATCGACTATCGACTCGACTATCGACTCGACTATCGACTCGACTATCGACTATCGACTCGACTATCGACTCGACTATCGACTCGACTATCGTCTATCGACTCTACTATCGACTATCGACTCGACTATCGACTATCGACTCGACTATCGACTCGACTATCGACTATCGACTCGACTATAGACTATCGACTCGACTATCGACTCGACTATCGACTATCGACTCGACTATCGACTATTGACGCGACTATCGACTCGACTATCGACTATCGACTATCGACTATCGACTATCGACTATCGACTCGACTATCGACTATCGACTCGACTATCGACTCGATTATCGACTATCGACTCGACTATCGACTATCGACTCGACTATCGACTCGATTATCGACTATCGACTATCGACTCGACTATCGACTATCGACTCGACTATCGACTATCGACTCGATTATCGACTATCGACTCGACTATCGACTATCGACTCGACTATCGACTATCGACTCGACTATCGACTATCGACTCGACTATCGACTATCGACTCGACTATCGACTCGACTATCGACTATCGACTATCGACTCGACTATCGACTCGATTATCGACTATCGACTATCGACTCGACTATCGACTATCGACTCGACTATCGACTATCGACTCGATTATCGACTATCGACTCGACTATCGACTATCGACTCAACTATCGACTATCGCCTCGACTATCGACTATCGACTATCGACTCGACTATCGACTATCGACTCGACTATCGACTCGACTATCGACTCGACTATCGACTATCGACTCGACTATCGACTATCGACTCGACTATCGACTATCGACTATCGACTATCGACTATCGACTCGACTATCGACTCGACTATCGACTATCGACTCGACTATCGACTATCGACTCGACTATCGACTATCGACTCGACTATCGACTATCGACTCGACTATCGACTATCGACTCGACTATCGACTATCGACTATCGACTCGACTATCGACTCGACTATCGACTATTGACTCGACTATCGACTATCGACTCGACTATCGACTCGACTATCGTCTATCGACTCTACTATCGACTATCGACTCGACTATCGACTATCGACTCGACTATCGACTATCGACTATCGACTCGACTATCGACTCGACTATCGACTATCGACTCGACTATCGACTATCGACTCGACTCGACTATCGACTCGACTCGACTCGACTATCGACTCGACTCGACTATCGACTCGACTCGACTATCGACTCGACTCGACTATCGACTCGACTATCGACTCGACTCGACTCGACTCGACTATCGACTCGACTCGACTCGACTCGACTATCGACTCGACTCGACTATCGACTCGACTCGACTCGACTATCGACTCGACTATCGACTCGACTATCGACTATCGCCTCGACTATCGACTATCGACTATCGACTCGACTATCGACTATCGACTCGACTATCGACTCGACTATCGACTCGACTATCGACTCGACTATCGACTCGACTATCGACTCGACTATCGACTCGACTATCGACTATCGACTCGACTATAGACTATCGACTCGACTATCGACTCGACTATCGACTATCGACTCGACTATCGACTATTGACTCGACTATCGACTATCGACTCGACTATCGACTATCGACTCGACTATCGACTATCGACTCGACTATCGACTATCGACTCGACTATCGACTATCGACTCGACTATCGACTATCGACTCGACTATCGACTATCGACTCGACTATCGACTATCGACTCGACTATCGACTATCGACTCGACTATCGACTATCGACTCGACTATCGACTATCGACTCGACTATCGACTCGACTATCGACTCGACTATCGACTATCGACTCGACTATCGACTATCGACTCGACTATCAACTATCGACTCGACTATCGACTATCGACTCGACTATCGACTATCGACTCGACTATCGACTCGACTATCGACTATCGACTATCGACTCGACTATCGACTCGACTATCGACTATCGACTCGACTATCGACTCGACTATCGTCTATCGACTCTACTATCGACTATCGACTCGACTATCGACTATCGACTCGACTATCGACTATCGACTATCGACTCGACTATCGACTATCGACTATCGACTCGACTATCGACTCGACTATCGACTATCGACTCGACTATCGACTATCGACTCGACTATCGACTATCGACTCGACTATCGACTATCGACTCGACTATCGACTATCGACTCGACTATCGACTCGACTATCGACTATCGACTATCGACTCGACTATCGACTCGACTATCGACTATCGACTCGACTATCGACTATCGACTATCGACTCGACTATCGACTCGACTATCGACTATTGACTCGACTATCGACTATCGACTCGACTATCGACTCGACTATCGTCTATCGACTCTACTATCGACTATCGACTCGACTATCGACTATCGACTCGACTATCGACTATCGACTATCGACTCGACTATCGACTCGACTATCGACTATCGACTCGACTCGACTACCGACTCGACTCGACTCGACTATCGACTCGACTCGACTCGACTATCGACTCGACTCGACTATCGACTCGACTCGACTCGACTCGACTCGACTCGACTCGACTCGACTCGACTATCGACTCGACTATCGACTCGACTATCGACTCGACTATCGACTATCGACTCGACTATAGACTATCGACTCGACTATCGACTCGACTATCGACTATCGACTCGACTATCGACTATTGACTCGACTATCGACTCGACTATCGACTATCGACTATCGACTATCGACTATCGATTCGACTATCGACTATCGACTCGACTATCGACTATCGACTCGACTATCGACTCGACTATCGACTCGACTATCGACTCGACTATCGACTCGACTATCGACTCGACTATCGACTATCGACTATCGACTCGACTATCGACTATCGACTCGACTATCGACTATCAACTCGACTATCGACTATCGACTCGACTATCGACTATCGACTCGACTATCGACTATCGACTCGACTATCGACTCGACTATCGACTCGACTATCGACTCGACTATCGACTCGACTATCGACTATCGACTCGACTATCGACTATCGACTATGGACTCGACTATCGACTCGACTATCGACTATTGACTCGACTATCGACTATCGACTCGACTATCGACTCGACTATCGTCTATCGACTCTACTATCGACTATCGACTCGACTATCGACTATCGACTCGACTATCGACTATCGACTATCGACTCGACTATCGACTCGACTATCGACTATCGACTCGACTATCGACTATCGACTCGACTCGACTATCGACTCGACTCGACTCGACTATCG
The DNA here is from genome assembly GCA_933228935.1 of Pemphredon lugubris. NCBI lineage: Eukaryota > Metazoa > Arthropoda > Insecta > Hymenoptera > Crabronidae > Pemphredon > Pemphredon lugubris. Next base: position 31,143,299 of record OW121815.1, read on the forward strand.
ACTCGACTCGACTATCGACTCGACTCGACTATCGACTCGACTATCGACTCGACTCGACTCGATTCGACTATCGACTCGACTATCGACTCGACTCGACTCGACTATCGACTATCGACTCGACTCGACTCGACTCGACTATCGACTATCGACTCGACTCGACTCGACTCGACTATCGACTCGACTCGACTCGACTCGACTCGACTCGACTATCGACTCGACTCGACTCGACTATCGACTCGACTCGACTCGACTATCGACTCGACTCGACTCGACTATCGACTCGACTCGACTATCGACTATCGACTCGACTCGACTATCGACTCGACTCGACTCGACTATCGACTCGACTCGACTATCGACTCGACTCGACTATCGACTCGACTCGACTATCGACTCGACTATCGACTCGACTCGACTCGACTCGACTATCGACTCGACTCGACTCGACTCGACTATCGACTCGACTCGACTATCGACTCGACTCGACTATCGACTCGACTCGACTCGACTATCGACTATCGACTCGACTCGACTCGACTCGACTATCGACTATCGACTCGACTCGACTCGACTATCGACTCGACTCGACTCGACTCGACTCGACTCGACTATCGACTCGACTCGACTCGACTATCGACTCGACTCGACTCGACTATCGACTCGACTCGACTCGACTATCGACTCGACTCGACTCGACTATCGACTCGACTCGACTCGACTATCGACTCGACTCGACTCGACTATCGACTCGACTATCGACTCGACTATCGACTATCGCCTCGACTATCGACTATCGACTATCGACTCGACTATCGACTATCGACTCGACTATCGACTCGACTATCGACTCGACTATCGACTCGACTATCGACTCGACTATCGACTCGACTATCGACTCGACTATCGACTATCGACTCGACTATAGACTATCGACTCGACTATCGACTCGACTATCGACTATCGACTCGACTATCGACTATTGACTCGACTATCGACTATCGACTCGACTATCGACTATCGACTCGACTATCGACTATCGACTCGACTATCGACTATCGACTCGACTATCGACTATCGACTCGACTATCGACTATCGACTCGACTATCGACTATCGACTCGACTATCGACTATCGACTCGACTATCGACTATCGACTCGACTATCGACTCGACTATCGACTCGACTATCGACTCTCGACTCGACTATCGACTATCGACTCGACTATCAACTATCGACTCGACTATCGACTATCGACTCGACTATCGACTATCGACTCGACTATCGACTCGACTATCGACTATCGACTATCGACTCGACTATCGACTCGACTATCGACTATCGACTCGACTATCGACTCGACTATCGTCTATCGACTCTACTATCGACTATCGACTCGACTATCGACTATCGACTCGACTATCGACTATCGACTATCGACTCGACTATCGACTATCGACTATCGACTCGACTATCGACTCGACTATCGACTATCGACTCGACTATCGACTCGACTATCGTCTATCGACTCTACTATCGACTATCGACTCGACTATCGACTATCGACTCGACTATCGACTATCGACTATCGACTCGACTATCGACTATCGACTATCGACTCGACTATCGACTCGACTATCGACTATCGACTCGACTATCGACTATCGACTCGACTATCAACTATCGACTCGACTATCGACTATCGACTCGACTATCGACTATCGACTCGACTATCGACTCGACTATCGACTATCGACTATCGACTCGACTATCGACTCGACTATCGACTATCGACTCGACTATCGACTATCGACTATCGACTCGACTATCGACTCGACTATCGACTATTGACTCGACTATCGACTATCGACTCGACTATCGACTCGACTATCGTCTATCGACTCTACTATCGACTATCGACTCGACTATCGACTATCGACTCGACTATCGACTATCGACTATCGACTCGACTATCGACTCGACTATCGACTATCGACTCGACTCGACTACCGACTCGACTCGACTCGACTATCGACTCGACTCGACTCGACTATCGACTCGACTCGACTATCGACTCGACTCGACTCGACTCGACTCGACTCGACTCGACTCGACTATCGACTCGACTATCGACTATCGACTATCGACTCGACTATCGACTATCGACTCGACTATCGACTCGACTATCGACTCGACTATCGACTCGACTATCGACTCGACTATCGACTCGACTATCGACTCGACTATCGACTATCGACTCGACTATAGACTATCGACTCGACTATAGACTCGACTATCGACTATCGACTCGACTATCGACTATTGACTCGACTATCGACTATCGACTCGACTATCGACTATCGACTCGACTATCGACTATCGACTCGACTATCGACTATCGACTCGACTATCGACTATCGACTCGACTATCGACTATCGACTCGACTATCGACTATCGACTCGACTATCGACTATCGACTCGACTATCGACTATCGACTCGACTATCGACTCGACTATCGACTCGACTATCGACTATCGACTCGACTATCGACTATCGACTCGACTATCAACTATCGACTCGACTATCGACTATCGAATCGACTATCGACTATCGACTCGACTATCGACTCGACTATCGACTATCGACTATCGACTCGACTATCGACTCGACTATCGACTATCGACTCGACTATCGACTCGACTATCGTCTATCGACTCTACTATCGACTATCGACTCGACTATCGACTATCGACTCGACTATCGACTATCGACTATCGACTCGACTATCGACTATCGACTATCGACTCGACTATCGACTCGACTATCGACTATCGACTCGACTATCGACTATCGACTCGACTATCAACTATCGACTCGACTATCGACTATCGACTCGACTATCGACTATCGACTCGACTATCGACTCGACTATCGACTATCGACTATCGACTCGACTATCGACTCGACTATCGACTATCGACTCGACTATCGACTATCGACTATCGACTCGACTATCGACTCGACTATCGACTATTGACTCGACTATCGACTATCGACTCGACTATCGACTCGACTATCGTCTATCGACTCTACTATCGACTATCGACTCGACTATCGACTATCGACTCGACTATCGACTATCGACTATCGACTCGACTATCGACTCGACTATCGACTATCGACTCGACTCGACTACCGACTCGACTCGACTCGACTATCGACTCGACTCGACTCGACTATCGACTCGACTCGACTATCGACTCGACTCGACTCGACTCGACTCGACTCGACTCGACTCGACTATCGACTCGACTATCGACTCGACTATCGACTCGACTATCGACTATCGACTCGACTATAGACTATCGACTCGACTATCGACTCGACTATCGACTATCGACTCGACTATCGACTATTGACTCGACTATCGACTCGACTATCGACTATCGACTATCGACTATCGACTATCGATTCGACTATCGACTATCGACTCGACTATCGACTATCGACTCGACTATCGACTCGACTATCGACTCGACTATCGACTCGACTATCGACTCGACTATCGACTCGACTATCGACTATCGACTATCGACTCGACTATCGACTATCGACTCGACTATCGACTATCAACTCGACTATCGACTATCGACTCGACTATCGACTATCGACTCGACTATCGACTATCGACTCGACTATCGACTCGACTATCGACTCGACTATCGACTCGACTATCGACTCGACTATCGACTATCGACTCGACTATCGACTATCGACTATGGACTCGACTATCGACTCGACTATCGACTATTGACTCGACTATCGACTATCGACTCGACTATCGACTCGACTATCGTCTATCGACTCTACTATCGACTATCGACTCGACTATCGACTATCGACTCGACTATCGACTATCGACTATCGACTCGACTATCGACTCGACTATCGACTATCGACTCGACTATCGACTATCGACTCGACTCGACTATCGACTCGACTCGACTCGACTATCGACTCGACTCGACTATCGACTCGACTCGACTATCGACTCGACTATCGACTCGACTCGACTCGACTCGACTATCGACTCGACTATCGACTCGACTCGACTCGACTATCGACTATCGACTCGACTCGACTCGACTCGACTATCGACTATCGACTCGACTCGACTCGACTCGACTATCGACTCGACTCGACTCGACTCGACTCGACTCGACTATCGACTCGACTCGACTCGACTATCGACTCGACTCGACTCGACTATCGACTCGACTCGACTCGACTATCGACTCGACTCGACTCGACTATCGACTCGACTCGACTCGACTATCGACTCGACTATCGACTCGACTATCGACTATCGCCTCGACTATCGACTATCGACTATCGACTCGACTATCGACTATCGACTCGACTATCGACTCGACTATCGACTCGACTATCGACTCGACTATCGACTCGACTATCGACTCGACTATAGACTATCGACTCGACTATCGACTCGACTATCGACTCGACTATCGACTCGACTATCGACTATCGACTCGACTATCGACTATTGACTCGACTATCGACTATCGACTCGACTATCGACTATCGACTCGACTATCGACTATCGACTCGACTATCGACTATCGACTCGACTATCGACTATCGACTCGACTATCGACTATCGACTCGACTGTCGACTATCGACTATCGACTCGACTATCGACTATCGACTCGACAATCGACTATCGACTCGACTATCGACTCGACTATCGACTCGACTATCGACTATCGACTCGACTATCGACTATCGACTCGACTATCAACTATCGACTCGACTATCGACTATCGACTCGACTATCGACTATCGACTCGACTATCGACTATCGACTCGACTATCGACTCGACTATCGACTATCGACTCGACTATCGACTCGACTATCGACTATCGACTCGACTATCGACTATCGACTCGACTATCGACTCGACTATCGACTCGACTATCGACTATCGACTCGACTATCGACTCGACTATCGACTCGACTATCGTCTATCGACTCTACTATCGACTATCGACTCGACTATCGACTATCGACTCGACTATCGACTATCGACTATCGACTCGACTATCGACTATCGACTATCGACTCGACTATCGACTCGACTATCGACTATCGACTCGACTATCGACTATCGACTCGACTATCAACTATCGACTCGACTATCGACTATCGACTCGACTATCGACTATCGACTCGACTATCGACTCGACTATCGACTATCGACTATCGACTCGACTATCGACTCGACTATCGACTATCGACTCGACTATCGACTATCGACTATCGACTCGACTATCGACTCGACTATCGACTATTGACTCGACTATCGACTATCGACTCGACTATCGACTCGACTATCGTCTATCGACTCTACTATCGACTATCGACTCGACTATCGACTATCGACTCGACTCGACTCGACTCGACTCGACTCGACTATCGACTCGACTCGACTCGACTCGACTATCGACTCGACTCGACTATCGACTCGACTATCGACTCGACTATCGACTCGACTCGACTCGACTCGACTCGACTATCGACTCGACTCGACTCGACTATCGACTCGACTCGACTCGACTATCGACTCGACTCGACTCGACTATCGACTCGACTCGACTCGACTATCGACTCGACTCGACTCGACTATCGACTCGACTATCGACTCGACTATCGACTATCGACTCGACTATCGACTCGACTATCGACTCGACTATCGACTCGACTATCGACTATCGACTCGACTATCGACTATCGACTCGACTATCGACTATCGACTCGACTATCGACTCGACTATCGACTATCGACTCGCCTATCGACTATCAACTCGACTATCGACTCGACTATCGACTATCGACTATCGACTCGACTATCGACTATCGACTCGACTATCGACTATTGACTCGACTATCGACTATCGACTCGACTATCGACTATCGACTCGACTATCGACTATCGACTCGACTATCGACTATCGACTCGACTATCGACTATCGACTCGACTATCGACTATCGACTCGACTATCGACTATCGACTCGACTATCGACTATCGACTCGACTATCGACTCGACTCGACTACCGACTCGACTCGACTCGACTATCGACTCGACTCGAATCGACTCGACTATCGACTCGACTCGACTATCGACTCGACTATCGACTCGACTCGACTCGACTCGACTATCGACTCGACTCGACTCGACTATCGACTCGACTCGACTATCGACTCGACTATCGACTCGACTCGACTCGACTCGACTATCGACTCGACTCGACTCGACTATCGACTCGACTCGACTCGACTCGACTCGACTATCGACTCGACTCGACTCGACTCGACTATCGACTCGACTATCGACTATCGACTCGACTCGACTATCGACTCGACTCGACTCGACTATCGACTCGACTCGACTCGACTATCGACTCGACTCGACTCGACTATCGACTCGACTCGACTCGACTATCGACTCGACTCGACTCGACTATCGACTATCGACTCGACTCGACTCGACTATCGACTCGACTCGACTCGACTCGACTATCGACTATCGACTATCGACTCGACTATCGACTCGACTATCGACTCGACTATCGACTCGACTATCGACTCGACTATCGACTCGACTATCGACTCGACTATCGACTCGACTATCGACTCGACTATCGACTCGACTATCGACTCGACTATCGACTCGACTATCGACTCGACTATCGACTCGACTATCGACTCGACTATCGACTCGACTATCGACTCGACTATCGACTCGACTATCGACTCGACTATCGACTCGACTATCGACTCGACTATCGACTATCGACTATCGACTCGACTATCGACTATCGACTCGACTATCGACTCGACTATCGACTATCGACTCGACTATCGACTATCGACTCGACTATCGACTATCGACTCGACTATCGACTATCGACTCGCCTATCGACTATCGACTCGACTATCGACTATCGACTCGACTATCGACTATCGACTCGACTATCGACTATCGACTCGACTATCGACTATCGACTCGACTATCGACTATCGACTCGACTATCGACTATCGACTCGACTATCGACTATCGACTATCGACTCGACTATCGACTATCGACTCGACTATCGACTCGACTATTGACTATCGACTCGACTATCGACTCGACTATCGACTATCGACTCGACTATCGACTCGACTATCGACTCGGCTATCGACTCGACTATCGACTCGACTATCGACTATTGACTCGACTATCGACTATCGACTCGACTATCGACTATCGACTCGACTATCGACTATCGACTCGACTATCGACTATCGACTCGACTATCGACTCGACTATCGACTATCGACTCGACTATCGACTCGACTATCGACTATCGACTCGACTATCGACTATCGACTCGCCTATCGACTATCAACTCGACTATCGACTATCGACTCGACTATCGACTATCGACTCGACTATCGACTATCGACTCGACTATCGACTATCGACTCGACTATCGACTATTGACTCGACTATCGACTATCGACTCGACTATCGACTATCGACTCGACTATCGACTATCGACTCGACTATCGACTATCGACTCGACTATCGACTCGACTATCGACTATCGACTCGACTATCGACTATCGACTCGCCTATCGACTATCAACTCGACTATCGACTATCGACTCGACTACCGACTCGACTATCGACTATCGACTCGACTACCGACTCGACTCGACTCGACTATCGACTCGACTCGACTCGACTATCGACTCGACTCGACTCGACTATCGACTCGACTCGACTCGACTCGACTCGACTCGACTATCGACTCGACTCGACTCGACTCGACTATCGACTCGACTCGACTATCGACTCGACTATCGACTCGACTATCGACTCGACTCGACTCGACTCGACTCGACTATCGACTCGACTCGACTCGACTATCGACTCGACTCGACTCGACTATCGACTCGACTCGACTCGACTATCGACTCGACTATCGACTCGACTATCGACTATCGACTCGACTATCGACTCGACTATCGACTCGACTATCGACTCGACTATCGACTATCGACTCGACTATCGACTATCGACTCGACTATCGACTATCGACTCGACTATCGACTATCGACTCGCCTATCGACTATCGACTATCGACTATCGACTATCGACTATCGACTATCGACTCGACTATCGACTATCGACTCGACTATCGACTATTGACTCGACTATCGACTATCGACTCGACTATCGACTATCGACTCGACTATCGACTATCGACTCGACTATCGACTATCGACTCGACTATCGACTATCGACTCGACTATCGACTATCGACTCGACTATCGACTATCGACTCGACTATCGACTATCGACTCGACTATCGACTATCGACTCGACTCGACTACCGACTCGACTCGACTCGACTATCGACTCGACTCGAATCGACTCGACTATCGACTCGACTCGACTATCGACTCGACTATCGACTCGACTCGACTCGACTCGACTATCGACTCGACTCGACTCGACTATCGACTCGACTCGACTATCGACTCGACTATCGACTCGACTATCGACTCGACTATCGACTCGACTATCGACTCGACTATCGACTCGACTATCGACTCGACTATCGACTATCGACTATCGACTATCGACTCGACTATCGACTCGACTATCGACTATCGACTCGACTATCGACTCGACTATCGACTATCGACTCGACTATCGACTATCGACTATCGACTCGACTATCGACTCGACTATTGACTATCGACTCGACTATCGACTCGACTATCGACTATCGACTCGACTATCGACTCGACTATCGACTCGGCTATCGACTCGACTATCGACTCGACTATCGACTCGACTATAGACTATCGACTCGACTATCGACTATCGACTCGACTATCGACTATCGACTCGACTATCGACTCGACTATCGACTCGATTATCGACTATCGACTCGACTATCGACTATCGACTCGACTATCGACTATCGACTCGACTATCGACTATCGACTCGACTATCGACTATCGACTATCGACTATCGACTCGACTATCGACTCGACTATCGACTCGACTATCGACTCGACTCGACTCGACTATCGACTCGACTATCGACTATCGACTCGACTATCGACTCGACTATCGACTATCGACTCGACTATCGACTCGACTATCGACTATCGACTCGACTATCGACTATCGACTCGACTATCGACTATCGACTCGACTATCGACTATCGAATCGACTATCGACTCGACTATCGACTATCGACTCGACTATCGACTATCGACTCGCCTATCGACTATCGACTCGACTATCGACTATCGACTCGACTATCGACTCGACTATCGACTATCGACTCGACTATCGACTATCGACTCGACTATCGACTATCGACTCGACTATCGACTATCGACTCGACTATCGACTATCGACTCGACTATCGACTCGACTATCGACTATCGACTCGACTATCGACTATCGACTCGACTATCGACTCGACTATCGACTCGACTATCGACTATCGACTCGACTATCGACTATCGACTCGACTATCGACTATCGACTCGCCTATCGACTATCGACTCGACTATCGACTATCGACTCGACTATCGACTCGACTATCGACTATCGACTCGACTATCGACTATCGACTCGACTATCGACTATCGACTCGACTATCGACTATCGACTCGACTATCGACTATCGACTCGACTATCGACTCGACTATCGACTATCGACTCGACTATCGACTATCGACTCGACTATCGACTATCGACTATCGACTCGACTATCGACTATCGACTATCGACTCGACTATCGACTATCGACTCGACTATCGACTATCGACTCGACTATCGACTCGACTATCGACTCGACTATCGACTCGATTATCGACTATCGACTCGACTATCGACTATCGACTATCGACTATCGACTCGACTATCGACTATCGACTCGACTATCGACTATCGACTCGACTATCGACTATCGACTCGATTATCGACTATCGACTCGACTATCGACTATCGACTCGACTATCGACTATCGACTCGACTATCGACTATCGACTCGACTATCGACTATCGACTCGACTATCGACTATCGACTCGACTATCGACTATCGACTCGACTATCGACTATCGACTCGACTATCGACTATCGACTCGACTATCGACTATCGACTCGACTATCGACTCGATTATCGACTATCGACTATCGACTCGACTATCGACTATCGACTCGACTATCGACTCGAATATCGACTATCGACTATCGACTCGACTATCGACTATCGCCTCGACTATCGACTATCGACTATCGACTCGACTATCAACTCGACTATCGACTCGACTATCGACTCGACTATCGACTCGACTATCGACTATCGACTCGACTATAGACTATCGACTCGACTATCGACTCGACTATCGACTATCGACTCGACTATCGACTCGACTATCGACTCGACTATCGACTCGACTATCGACTATCGACTCGACTATCGACTCGACTATCGACTCGACTATCGACTCGACTATCGACTATCGACTCGACTATCGACTATCGACTCGACTATCGACTCGACTATCGACTATCGACTCGCCTATCGACTATCAACTCGACTATCGACTATCGACTCTACTATCGACTATCGACTCGACTATCGACTATCGACTCGACTATCGACTATTGACTCGACTATCGACTATCGACTCGACTATCGACTATCGACTCGACTATCGACTATCGACTCGACTATCGACTATCGACTCGACTATCGACTATCGACTCGACTATCGACTATCGACTCGACTATCGACTATCGACTCGACTATCGACTATCGACTCGACTATCGACTATCGACTATCGACTCGACTATCGACTCGACTATCGACTCGACTATCGACTATCGACTATCGACTCGACTATCGACTATCGACTCGACTATCGACTCGACTATCGACTATCGACTCGACTATCGACTCGCCTATCGACTATCGACTCGACTATCGACTATCGACTCGACTATCGACTATCGACTCGACTATCGACTATCGACTATCGACTCGACTATCGACTATCGACTCGACTATCGACTATCGACTCGACTATCGACTATCGACACGACTATCGACTATCGACTATCGACTCGACTATCGACTATCGACTCGACTATCGACTATCGACTCGACTATCGACTCGACTATCGACTATCGACTCGACTATCGACTCGACTATCGACTATCGACTCGACTATCGACTATCGACTCGACTATCGACTATCGACTCGACTATCGACTATCGAATCGACTATCGAATCGACTATCGACTATCGACTCGACTATCGACTATCGACTCGACTATCGACTATCGACTCGACTATCGACTATCGACTCGACTATCGACTATCGACTCGACTATCGACTATCGACTCGACTATCGACTATCGACTCGACTATCGACTCGACTATCGACTCGACTATCGACTCGACTATCGACTCGACTATCGACTCGACTATCGAATCGACTATCGACTCGACTATCGACTCGACTATCGACTCGATTATCGACTATCGACTCGACTATCGACTATCGACTATCGACTATCGACTCGACTATCGACTATCGACTCGACTATCGACTATCGACTCGACTATCGACTATCGACTCGATTATCGACTATCGACTCGACTATCGACTATCGACTCGACTATCGACTATCGACTCGACTATCGACTATCGACTCGACTATCGACTATCGACTCGACTATCGACTATCGACTCGACTATCGACTATCGACTCGACTATCGACTCGATTATCGACTATCGACTATCGACTCGACTATCGACTATCGACTCGACTATCGACTCGAATATCGACTATCGACTATCGACTCGACTATCGACTATCGCCTCGACTATCGACTATCGACTATCGACTCGACTATCAACTCGACTATCGACTCGACTATCGACTCGACTATCGACTCGACTATCGACTATCGACTCGACTATAGACTATCGACTCGACTATCGACTCGACTATCGACTATCGACTCGACTATCGACTCGACTATCGACTCGACTATCGACTCGACTATCGACTATCGACTCGACTATCGACTCGACTATCGACTCGACTATCGACTCGACTATCGACTATCGACTCGACTATCGACTATCGACTCGACTATCGACTATCGACTCGCCTATCGACTATCAACTCGACTATCGACTATCGACTCGACTATCGACTATCGACTCGACTATCGACTCGACTATCGACTATCGACTCGACTATCGACTATCGACTCGACTATCGACTCGACTATCGACTCGACTATCGACTATCGACTCGACTATCGACTATCGACTCGCCTATCGACTATCGACTCGACTATCGACTCGATTATCGACTATCGACTCGACTATCGACTATCAACTATCGACTCGACTATCGACTATCGACTCGACTATCGACTCGACTATCGACTATCGACTCGACTATCGACTATCGACTCGACTATCGACTATCGACTCGACTATCGACTATCGACTCGACTATCGACTATCGACTCGACTATCGACTATCGACTCGACTATCGACTCGATTATCGACTATCGACTATCGACTCGACTATCGACTATCGACTCGACTATCGACTCGACTATCGACTATCGACTATCGACTCGACTATCGACTATCGACTCGACTATCGACTATCGACTCGACTATCGACTATCGACTCGACTATCGACTATCGACTCGACTATCGACTATCGACTATCGACTATCGACTCGACTATCAACTCGACTATCGACTCGACTATCGACTCGACTATCGAATCGACTATCGACTCGACTATCGACTCGACTATCGACTCGATTATCGACTATCGACTCGACTATCGACTATCGACTATCGACTATCGACTCGACTATCGACTATCGACTCGACTATCGACTATCGACTCGACTATCGACTATCGACTCGATTATCGACTATCGACTCGACTATCGACTATCGACTCGACTATCGACTATCGACTCGACTATCGACTATCGACTCGACTATCGACTATCGACTCGACTATCGACTATCGACTCGACTATCGACTATCGACTCGACTATCGACTCGATTATCGACTATCGACTATCGACTCGACTATCGACTATCGACTCGACTATCGACTCGAATATCGACTATCGACTATCGACTCGACTATCGACTATCGCCTCGACTATCGACTATCGACTATCGACTCGACTATCAACTCGACTATCGACTCGACTATCGACTCGACTATCGACTCGACTATCGACTATCGACTCGACTATAGACTATCGACTCGACTATCGACTCGACTATCGACTATCGACTCGACTATCGACTCGACTATCGACTCGACTATCGACTCGACTATCGACTATCGACTCGACTATCGACTCGACTATCGACTCGACTATCGACTCGACTATCGACTATCGACTCGACTATCGACTATCGACTCGACTATCGACTATCGACTCGCCTATCGACTATCAACTCGACTATCGACTATCGACTCGACTATCGACTATCGACTCGACTATCGACTCGACTATCGACTATCGACTCGACTATCGACTATCGACTCGACTATCGACTCGACTATCGACTCGACTATCGACTATCGACTCGACTATCGACTATCGACTCGCCTATCGACTATCGACTCGACTATCGACTCGATTATCGACTATCGACTCGACTATCGACTATCAACTATCGACTCGACTATCGACTATCGACTCGACTATCGACTCGACTATCGACTATCGACTCGACTATCGACTATCGACTCGACTATCGACTATCGACTCGACTATCGACTATCGACTCGACTATCGACTATCGACTCGACTATCGACTATCGACTCGACTATCGACTCGATTATCGACTATCGACTATCGACTCGACTATCGACTATCGACTCGACTATCGACTCGACTATCGACTATCGACTATCGACTCGACTATCGACTATCGACTCGACTATCGACTATCGACTCGACTATCGACTATCGACTCGACTATCGACTATCGACTCGACTATCGACTATCGACTATCGACTATCGACTCGACTATCAACTCGACTATCGACTCGACTATCGACTCGACTATCGACTCGACTATCGACTATCGACTCGACTATAGACTATCGACTCGACTATCGACTCGACTATCGACTATCGACTCGACTATCGACTCGACTATCGACTCGACTATCGACTCGACTATCGACTATCGACTCGACTATCGACTCGACTATCGACTCGACTATCGACTCGACTATCGACTATCGACTCGACTATCGACTATCGACTCGACTATCGACTCGACTATCGACTATCGACTCGCCTATCGACTATCAACTCGACTATCGACTATCGACTCGACTATCGACTATCGACTCGACTATCGACTATCGACTCGACTATCGACTATTGACTCGACTATCGACTATCGACTCGACTATCGACTATCGACTCGACTATCGACTATCGACTCGACTATCGACTATCGACTATCGACTCGACTATCGACTATCGACTCGACTATCGACTATCGACTCGACTATCGACTCGACTATCGACTATCGACTCGACTATCGGCTCGACTATCGACTCGACTATCGACTATCGACTATCGACTCGACTATCGACTATCGACTCGACTATCGACTCGACTATCGACTATCGACTCGACTATCGACTCGCCTATCGACTATCGACTCGACTATCGACTATCGACTCGACTATCGACTATCGACTCGACTATCGACTATCGACTATCGACTCGACTATCGACTATCGACTCGACTATCGACTATCGACTCGACTATCGACTATCGACACGACTATCGACTATCGACTATCGACTCGACTATCGACTATCGACTCGACTATCGACTATCGACTCGACTATCGACTATCGACTCGACTATCGACTCGACTATCGACTATCGACTCGACTATCGACTCGACTATCGACTATCGACTCGACTATCGACTATCGACTCGACTATCGACTATCGACTCGACTATCGACTATCGAATCGACTATCGACTCGACTATCGACTATCGACTCGACTATCGACTATCGACTCGACTATCGACTATCGACTCGACTATCGACTATCGACTCGACTATCGACTATCGACTCGACTATCGACTCGACTATCGACTCGACTATCGACTCGACTATCGACTCGACTATCGACTCGACTATCGACTCGACTATCGACTCGACTATCGACTCGACTATCGACTCGATTATCGACTATCGACTCGACTATCGACTATCGACTATCGACTATCGACTCGACTATCGACTATCGACTCGACTATCGACTATCGACTCGACTATCGACTATCGACTCGACTATCGACTATCGACTCGACTATCGACTATCGACTCGACTATCGACTATCGACTCGACTATCTACTATCGACTCGACTATCGACTATCGACTCGACTATCGACTATCGACTCGACTATCGACTATCGACTCGACTATCGACTCGATTATCGACTATCGACTATCGACTCGACTATCGACTATCGCCTCGACTATCGACTATCGACTATCGACTCGACTATCAACTCGACTATCGACTCGACTATCGACTCGACTATCGACTCGACTATCGACTATCGACTCGACTATAGACTATCGACTCGACTATCGACTCGACTATCGACTATCGACTCGACTATCGACTCGACTATCGACTCGACTATCGACTCGACTATCGACTATCGACTCGACTATCGACTCGACTATCGACTCGACTATCGACTCGACTATCGACTCGACTATCGACTATCGACTCGACTATCGACTATCGACTCGACTATCGACTATCGACTCGCCTATCGACTATCGACTCGACTATCGACTATCGACTCGACTATCGACTATCGACTCGACTATCTACTATCGACTCGACTATCGACTATCGACTCGACTATCGACTATCGACTCGACTATCGACTATCGACTCGACTATCGACTCGATTATCGACTATCGACTATCGACTCGACTATCGACTATCGCCTCGACTATCGACTATCGACTATCGACTCGACTATCAACTCGACTATCGACTCGACTATCGACTCGACTATCGACTCGACTATCGACTATCGACTCGACTATAGACTATCGACTCGACTATCGACTCGACTATCGACTATCGACTCGACTATCGACTCGACTATCGACTCGACTATCGACTCGACTATCGACTCGACTATCGACTCGACTATCGACTATCGACTCGACTATCGACTATCGACTCGACTATCGACTATCGACTCGCCTATCGACTATCAACTCGACTATCGACTATCGACTCGACTATCGACTCGACTATCGACTCGACTATCGACTCGACTATCGACTCGATTATCGACTATCGACTCGACTATCGACTATCGACTATCGACTATCGACTCGACTATCGACTATCGACTCGACTATCGACTATCGACTCGACTATCGACTATCGACTCGATTATCGACTATCGACTCGACTATCGACTATCGACTCGACTATCGACTATCGACTCGACTATCGACTATCGACTCGACTATCGACTATCGACTCGACTATCGACTATCGACTCGACTATCGACTATCGACTCGACTATCGACTATCGACTCGACTATCGACTATCGACTCGACTATCGACTCGATTATCGACTATCGACTATCGACTCGACTATCGACTATCGACTCGACTATCGACTCGAATATCGACTATCGACTATCGACTCGACTATCGACTATCGCCTCGACTATCGACTATCGACTATCGACTCGACTATCAACTCGACTATCGACTCGACTATCGACTCGACTATCGACTCGACTATCGACTATCGACTCGACTATAGACTATCGACTCGACTATCGACTCGACTATCGACTATCGACTCGACTATCGACTCGACTATCGACTCGACTATCGACTCGACTATCGACTATCGACTCGACTATCGACTCGACTATCGACTCGACTATCGACTCGACTATCGACTATCGACTCGACTATCGACTATCGACTCGACTATCGACTCGACTATCGACTATCGACTCGCCTATCGACTATCAACTCGACTATCGACTATCGACTCTACTATCGACTATCGACTCGACTATCGACTATCGACTCGACTATCGACTATTGACTCGACTATCGACTATCGACTCGACTATCGACTATCGACTCGACTATCGACTATCGACTCGACTATCGACTATCGACTCGACTATCGACTATCGACTCGACTATCGACTATCGACTCGACTATCGACTATCGACTCGACTATCGACTATCGACTCGACTATCGACTATCGACTATCGACTCGACTATCGACTCGACTATCGACTCGACTATCGACTATCGACTATCGACTCGACTATCGACTATCGACTCGACTATCGACTCGACTATCGACTATCGACTCGACTATCGACTCGCCTATCGACTATCGACTCGACTATCGACTATCGACTCGACTATCGACTATCGACTCGACTATCGACTATCGACTATCGACTCGACTATCGACTATCGACTCGACTATCGACTATCGACTCGACTATCGACTATCGACACGACTATCGACTATCGACTATCGACTCGACTATCGACTATCGACTCGACTATCGACTATCGACTCGACTATCGACTCGACTATCGACTATCGACTCGACTATCGACTCGACTATCGACTATCGACTCGACTATCGACTATCGACTCGACTATCGACTATCGACTCGACTATCGACTATCGAATCGACTATCGAATCGACTATCGACTATCGACTCGACTATCGACTATCGACTCGACTATCGACTATCGACTCGACTATCGACTATCGACTCGACTATCGACTATCGACTCGACTATCGACTATCGACTCGACTATCGACTATCGACTCGACTATCGACTCGACTATCGACTCGACTATCGACTCGACTATCGACTCGACTATCGACTCGACTATCGAATCGACTATCGACTCGACTATCGACTCGACTATCGACTCGATTATCGACTATCGACTCGACTATCGACTATCGACTATCGACTATCGACTCGACTATCGACTATCGACTCGACTATCGACTATCGACTCGACTATCGACTATCGACTCGATTATCGACTATCGACTCGACTATCGACTATCGACTCGACTATCGACTATCGACTCGACTATCGACTATCGACTCGACTATCGACTATCGACTCGACTATCGACTATCGACTCGACTATCGACTATCGACTCGACTATCGACTCGATTATCGACTATCGACTATCGACTCGACTATCGACTATCGACTCGACTATCGACTCGAATATCGACTATCGACTATCGACTCGACTATCGACTATCGCCTCGACTATCGACTATCGACTATCGACTCGACTATCAACTCGACTATCGACTCGACTATCGACTCGACTATCGACTCGACTATCGACTATCGACTCGACTATAGACTATCGACTCGACTATCGACTCGACTATCGACTATCGACTCGACTATCGACTCGACTATCGACTCGACTATCGACTCGACTATCGACTATCGACTCGACTATCGACTCGACTATCGACTCGACTATCGACTCGACTATCGACTCGACTATCGACTATCGACTCGACTATCGACTATCGACTCGACTATCGACTATCGACTCGCCTATCGACTATCAACTCGACTATCGACTATCGACTCGACTATCGACTATCGACTCGACTATCGACTCGACTATCGACTATCGACTCGACTATCGACTATCGACTCGACTATCGACTCGACTATCGACTCGACTATCGACTATCGACTCGACTATCGACTATCGACTCGCCTATCGACTATCGACTCGACTATCGACTCGATTATCGACTATCGACTCGACTATCGACTATCAACTATCGACTCGACTATCGACTATCGACTCGACTATCGACTCGACTATCGACTATCGACTCGACTATCGACTATCGACTCGACTATCGACTATCGACTCGACTATCGACTATCGACTCGACTATCGACTATCGACTCGACTATCGACTATCGACTCGACTATCGACTCGATTATCGACTATCGACTATCGACTCGACTATCGACTATCGACTCGACTATCGACTCGACTATCGACTATCGACTATCGACTCGACTATCGACTATCGACTCGACTATCGACTATCGACTCGACTATCGACTATCGACTCGACTATCGACTATCGACTCGACTATCGACTATCGACTATCGACTATCGACTCGACTATCAACTCGACTATCGACTCTACTATCGACTCGACTATCGACTCGACTATCGACTATCGACTCGACTATAGACTATCGACTCGACTATCGACTCGACTATCGACTATCGACTCGACTATCGACTCGACTATCGACTCGACTATCGACTCGACTATCGACTATCTACTCGACTATCGACTCGACTATCGACTCGACTATCGACTCGACTATCGACTATCGACTCGACTATCGACTATCGACTCGACTATCGACTCGACTATCGACTATCGACTCGCCTATCGACTATCAACTCGACTATCGACTATCGACTCGACTATCGACTATCGACTCGACTATCGACTATCGACTCGACTATCGACTATTGACTCGACTATCGACTATCGACTCGACTATCGACTATCGACTCGACTATCGACTATCGACTCGACTATCGACTATCGACTATCGACTCGACTATCGACTATCGACTCGACTATCGACTATCGACTCGACTATCGACTCGACTATCGACTATCGACTCGACTATCGGCTCGACTATCGACTCGACTATCGACTATCGACTATCGACTCGACTATCGACTATCGACTCGACTATCGACTCGACTATCGACTATCGACTCTACTATCGACTCGCCTATCGACTATCGACTCGACTATCGACTATCGACTCGACTATCGACTATCGACTCGACTATCGACTATCGACTATCGACTCGACTATCGACTATCGACTCGACTATCGACTATCGACTCGACTATCGACTATCGACACGACTATCGACTATCGACTATCGACTCGACTATCGACTATCGACTCGACTATCGACTATCGACTCGACTATCGACTATCGACTCGACTATCGACTCGACTATCGACTATCGACTCGACTATCGACTCGACTATCGACTATCGACTCGACTATCGACTATCGACTCGACTATCGACTATCGACTCGACTATCGACTATCGAATCGACTATCGACTCGACTATCGACTATCGACTCGACTATCGACTATCGACTCGACTATCGACTATCGACTCGACTATCGACTATCGACTCGACTATCGACTATCGACTCGACTATCGACTCGACTATCGACTCGACTATCGACTCGACTATCGACTCGACTATCGACTCGACTATCGACTCGACTATCGACTCGACTATCGACTCGACTATCGACTCGATTATCGACTATCGACTCGACTATCGACTATCGACTATCGACTATCGACTCGACTATCGACTATCGACTCGACTATCGACTATCGACTCGACTATCGACTATCGACTCGACTATCGACTATCGACTCGACTATCGACTATCGACTCGACTATCGACTATCGACTCGACTATCTACTATCGACTCGACTATCGACTATCGACTCGACTATCGACTATCGACTCGACTATCGACTATCGACTCGACTATCGACTCGATTATCGACTATCGACTATCGACTCGACTATCGACTATCGCCTCGACTATCGACTATCGACTATCGACTCGACTATCAACTCGACTATCGACTCGACTATCGACTCGACTATCGACTCGACTATCGACTATCGACTCGACTATAGACTATCGACTCGACTATCGACTCGACTATCGACTATCGACTCGACTATCGACTCGACTATCGACTCGACTATCGACTCGACTATCGACTATCGACTCGACTATCGACTCGACTAT
Source organism: Pemphredon lugubris (assembly GCA_933228935.1). Classification (NCBI taxonomy): domain Eukaryota; kingdom Metazoa; phylum Arthropoda; class Insecta; order Hymenoptera; family Crabronidae; genus Pemphredon; species Pemphredon lugubris. Next base: position 31,164,456 of record OW121815.1, read on the forward strand.
CGACTCGACTATCGACTATCGACTCGACTATCGACTATCGACTCGACTATCGACTATCGACTCGACTATCGACTATCGACTCGCCTATCGACTATCAACTCGACTATCGACTATCGACTCGACTATCGACTATCGACTCGACTATCTACTATCGACTCGACTATCGACTATCGACTCGACTATCGACTATCGACTCGACTATCGACTATCGACTCGACTATCGACTCGATTATCGACTATCGACTATCGACTCGACTATCGACTATCGCCTCGACTATCGACTATCGACTATCGACTCGACTATCAACTCGACTATCGACTCGACTATCGACTCGACTATCGACTCGACTATCGACTATCGACTCGACTATAGACTATCGACTCGACTATCGACTCGACTATCGACTATCGACTCGACTATCGACTCGACTATCGACTCGACTATCGACTCGACTATCGACTATCGACTCGACTATCGACTCGACTATCGACTCGACTATCGACTCGACTATCGACTCGACTATCGACTATCGACTCGACTATCGACTATCGACTCGACTATCGACTATCGACTCGCCTATCGACTATCAACTCGACTATCGACTATCGACTCGACTATCGACTATCGACTCGACTATCGACTATCGACTCGACTATCGACTATCGACTCGACTATCGACTCGACTATCGACTCGACTATCGACTCGACTATCGACTCGACTATCGACTATCGACTCGACTATCGACTATCGACTCGCCTATCGACTATCGACTCGACTATCGACTCGATTATCGACTATCGACTCGACTATCGACTATCAACTATCGACTCGACTATCGACTATCGACTCGACTATCGACTCGACTATCGACTATCGACTCGACTATCGACTATCGACTCGACTATCGACTATCGACTCGACTATCGACTATCGACTCGACTATCGACTATCGACTCGACTATCGACTCGATTATCGACTATCGACTATCGACTCGACTATCGACTATCGACTCGACTATCGACTCGACTATCGACTATCGACTATCGACTCGACTATCGACTATCGACTCGACTATCGACTATCGACTCGACTATCGACTATCGACTCGACTATCGACTATCGACTCGACTATCGACTATCGACTCGACTATCGACTCGACTATCGACTCGACTATCGACTCGACTATCGACTCGACTATCGACTCGACTATCGACTCGACTATCGACTCGACTATCGACTCGACTATCGACTCGACTATCGACTCGATTATCGACTATCGACTCGACTATCGACTATCGACTCGACTATCGACTATCGACTCGACTATCGACTATCGACTATCGACTCGACTATCGACTATCGACTATCGACTCGACTATCGACTATCGACTCGACTATCGACTATCGACTCGACTATCGACTATCGACACGACTATCGACTATCGACTATCGACTCGACTATCGACTATCGACTCGACTATCGACTATCGACTCGACTATCGACTCGACTATCGACTATCGACACGACTATCGACTATCGACTATCGACTCGACTATCGACTATCGACTCGACTATCGACTATCGACTCGACTATCGACTCGACTATCGACTATCGACTCGACTATCGACTCGACTATCGACTCGACTATCGACTATCGACTCGACTATCGACTCGACTATCGACTCGACTATCGACTCGACTATCGACTCGACTATCGACTCGACTATCGACTCGACTATCGACTCGACTATCGACTATCGACTCGACTATCGACTATCGACTCGACTATCGACTATCGACTCGACTATCGACTCGACTATCGACTATCGACTCGACTATCGACTCGACTATCGACTCGACTATAGACTCGACTATCGACTATCGACTCGACTATCGACTATCGACTCGACTATCGACTATCGACTCGCCTATCGACTATCGACTCGACTATCGACTATCAACTCGACTATCGACTCGACTATCGACTATCGACTCGACTATCGACTATCGACTCGACTATCGACTATCGACTCGACTATCGACTATCGACTCGACTATCGACTATCGACTCGACTATCGACTATCGACTCGACTATCGACTATCGACTCGACTATCGATTCGACTATCGACTATCGACTCGACTATCGACTATCGACTCGACTATCGACTATCGACTCGACTATCGACTATCGACTCGACTATCGACTATCGACCCGACTATCGACTCGACTATCGACTATCGACTCGACTATCGACTCGACTATCGCCTCGACTATCGACTCGACTATCGACTATCGAATCGACTATCGACTCGACTATCGACTCGACTATCGACTCGATTATCGACTATCGACTCGACTATCGACTATCGACTCGACTATCGACTCGATTATCGACTATCGACTATCGACTCGACTATCGACTATCGACTATCGACTCGATTATCGACTATCGACTCGACTATCGACTATCGACTCGACTATCGACTATCGACTCGACTATCGACTATCGACTCGACTATCGACTATCGACTCGACTATCGACTATCGACTCGACTATCGACTATCGACTCGACTATCGACTATCGACTCGACTATCGACTCGACTATCAACTATCGACTCGACTATCGACTCGATTATCGACTATCGACTATCGACTCGACTATCGACTATCGACTCGACTATCGACTCGACTATCGACTCGACTATCGACTATCGACTCGACTATCGACTATCGACTCGACTATCGACTATCGACTATCGACTCGACTATCGACTCGACTATCGACTATCGACTCGACTATCGACTATCGACTCGACGATCGACTATCGACTCGACTATCGACTATCGACTCGACTATCGACTCGATTATCGACTATCGACTATCGACTCGACTATCGACTATCGACTCGACTATCGACTCGACTATCGACTCGACTATCGACTCGACTATCGACTATCGACTCGACTATCGACTCGACTATCGACTCGACTATCGACTCGACTATCGACTCGACTATCGACTCGACTATCGACTCGACTATCGACTCGACTATCGACTCGATTATCGACTATCGACTCGACTATCGACTATCGACTATCGACTCGACTATCGACTATCGACTCGACTATCGACTCGACTATCGACTATCGACTATCGACTCGACTATCGACTATCGCCTCGACTATCGACTATCGACTATCGACTCGACTATCGACTCGACTATCGACTATCGACTCGACTATCGACTATCGACTCGACTATCGACTATCGACTGGACTATCGACTCGATTATCGACTATCGACTCGACTATCGACTATCGACTCGACTATCGACTATCGACTCGACTATCGACTATCGACTCGACTATCGACTCGACTATCGACTCGACTATCGACTCGACTATCGACTATCGACTCGACTATCGACTATCGACTCGACTATCGACTATCGACTATCGACTCGACTATCGACTCGACTATCGACTATCGACTCGACTATCGACTATCGAATCGACTATCGACTCGACTATCGACTATCGACTCGACTATCGACTATCGACTCGACTATCGACTATCGACTCGACTATCGACTATCGACTCGACTATCGACTATCGACTCGACTATCGACTATCGACTCGACTATCGACTCGACTATCGACTCGACTATCGACTCGACTATCGACTCGACTATCGACTCGACTATCGACTCGACTATCGACTCGATTATCGACTATCGACTCGACTATCGACTATCGACTATCGACTATCGACTCGACTATCGACTATCGACTCGACTATCGACTATCGACTCGACTATCGACTATCGACTCGATTATCGACTATCGACTCGACTATCGACTATCGACTCGACTATCGACTATCGACTCGACTATCGACTATCGACTCGACTATCGACTATCGACTCGACTATCGACTCGATTATCGACTATCGACTCGATTATCGACTATCGACTATCGACTCGACTATCGACTATCGACTCGACTATCGACTCGACTATCGACTATCGACTATCGACTCGACTATCGACTATCGCCTCGACTCTCGACTATCGACTATCGACTCGACTATCAACTCGACTATCGACTCGACTATCGACTCGACTATCAACTCGACTATCGACTATCGACTCGACTATAGACTATCGACTCGACTATCGACTCGACTATCGACTATCGACTCGACTATCGACTCGACTATCGACTCGACTATCGACTATCGACTCGACTATCGACTATCGACTCGACTATCGACTATCGACTCGACTATCGACTATCGACTCGACTATCGACTCGACTATCGACTATCGACTCGACCATCGACTCGATTATCGACTATCGACTATCGACTCGACTATCGACTATCGACTCGACTATCGACTCGACTATCGACTATCGACTCGACTATCGACTATCGACTCGACTATCGACTATCGACTCGACTATCGACTCGACTATCGACTATCGACTCGACTATCGACTATCGACTCGACGATCGACTATCGACTCGACTATCGACTATCGACTCGACTATCGACTCGATTATCGACTATCGACTATCGACTCGACTATCGACTATCGACTCGACTATCGACTCGACTATCGACTCGACTATCGACTATCGACTCGACTATCGACTATCGACTCGACTATCGACTATCGACTATCGACTCGACTATCGACTCGACTATCGACTATCGACTCGACTATCGACTATCGACTCGACGATCGACTATCGACTCGACTATCGACTATCGACTCGACTATCGACTCGATTATCGACTATCGACTATCGACTCGACTATCGACTATCGACTCGACTATCGACTCGACTATCGACTCGACTATCGACTCGACTATCGACTATCGACTCGACTATCGACTCGACTATCGACTCGACTATCGACTCGACTATCGACTCGACTATCGACTCGACTATCGACTCGACTATCGACTCGACTATCGACTCGATTATCGACTATCGACTCGACTATCGACTATCGACTATCGACTCGACTATCGACTATCGACTCGACTATCGACTCGACTATCGACTATCGACTATCGACTCGACTATCGACTATCGCCTCGACTATCGACTATCGACTATCGACTCGACTATCGACTCGACTATCGACTATCGACTCGACTATCGACTATCGACTCGACTATCGACTATCGACTCGACTATCGACTCGATTATCGACTATCGACTCGACTATCGACTATCGACTCGACTATCGACTATCGACTCGACTATCGACTATCGACTCGACTATCGACTCGACTATCGACTCGACTATCGACTCGACTATCGACTATCGACTCGACTATCGACTATCGACTCGACTATCGACTATCGACTATCGACTCGACTATCGACTCGACTATCGACTATCGACTCGACTATCGACTATCGAATCGACTATCGACTCGACTATCGACTATCGACTCGACTATCGACTATCGACTCGACTATCGACTATCGACTCGACTATCGACTATCGACTCGACTATCGACTATCGACTCGACTATCGACTCGACTATCGACTCGACTATCGACTCGACTATCGACTCGACTATCGACTCGACTATCGACTCGACTATCGACTCGATTATCGACTATCGACTCGACTATCGACTATCGACTATCGACTATCGACTCGACTATCGACTATCGACTCGACTATCGACTATCGACTCGACTATCGACTATCGACTCGATTATCGACTATCGACTCGACTATCGACTATCGACTCGACTATCGACTATCGACTCGACTATCGACTATCGACTCGACTATCGACTATCGACTCGACTATCGACTCGATTATCGACTATCGACTCGATTATCGACTATCGACTATCGACTCGACTATCGACTATCGACTCGACTATCGACTCGACTATCGACTATCGACTATCGACTCGACTATCGACTATCGCCTCGACTCTCGACTATCGACTATCGACTCGACTATCAACTCGACTATCGACTCGACTATCGACTCGACTATCAACTCGACTATCGACTATCGACTCGACTATAGACTATCGACTCGACTATCGACTCGACTATCGACTATCGACTCGACTATCGACTCGACTATCGACTCGACTATCGACTATCGACTCGACTATCGACTATCGACTCGACTATCGACTATCGACTCGACTATCGACTATCGACTCGACTATCGACTCGACTATCGACTATCGACTCGACCATCGACTCGATTATCGACTATCGACTATCGACTCGACTATCGACTATCGACTCGACTATCGACTCGACTATCGACTATCGACTCGACTATCGACTATCGACTCGACTATCGACTATCGACTCGACTATCGACTCGACTATCGACTATCGACTCGACTATCGACTATCGACTCGACGATCGACTATCGACTCGACTATCGACTATCGACTCGACTATCGACTCGATTATCGACTATCGACTATCGACTCGACTATCGACTATCGACTCGACTATCGACTCGACTATCGACTCGACTATCGACTCGACTATCGACTCGACTATCGACTCGACTATCGACTCGACTATCGACTCGATTATCGACTATCGACTCGACTATCGACTATCGACTATCGACTCGACTATCGACTATCGACTCGACTATCGACTATCGCCTCGACTATCGACTATCGACTATCGACTATCGACTCGACTATCGACTCGACTATCGACTATCGACTCGACTATCGACTCGACTATCGACTATCGACTGGAGTATCGACTCGATTATCGACTATCGACTATCGACTCGACTATCGACTATCGACTCGACTATCGACTATCGACTCGACTATCGACTCGACTATCGACTCGACTATCGACTATCGACTCGACTATCGACTATCGACTCGACTATCGACTATCGACTGGACTATCGACTCGATTATCGACTATCGACTATCGACTCGACTATCGACTATCGACTCGACTATCGACTCGACTATCGACTATCGACTATCGACTCGACTATCGACTCGACTATCGACTATCGACTCGACTATCGACTATCGAATCGACTATCGACTCGACTATCGACTATCGACTCGACTATCGACTATCGACTCGACTATCGACTATCGACTCGACTATCGACTATCGACTCGACTATCGACTATCGACTCGACTATCGACTCGACTATCGACTCGACTATCGACTCGACTATCGACTCGACTATCGACTCGACTATCGACTCGACTATCGACTCGATTATCGACTATCGACTCGACTATCGACTATCGACTATCGACTATCGACTCGACTATCGACTATCGACTCGACTATCGACTATCGACTCGACTATCGACTATCGACTCGATTATCGACTATCGACTCGACTATCGACTATCGACTCGACTATCGACTATCGACTCGACTATCGACTATCGACTCGACTATCGACTATCGACTATCGACTCGACTATCGACTCGATTATCGACTATCGACTCGATTATCGACTATCGACTATCGACTCGACTATCGACTCGACTATCGACTATCGACTCGACTATCGACTCGACTATCGACTATCGACTATCGACTCGACTATCGACTATCGCCTCGACTATCGACTATCGACTATCGACTCGACTATCAACTCGACTATCGACTCGACTATCGACTCGACTATCGACTCGACTATCGACTCGACTATCGACTATCGACTCGACTATCGACTCGACTATCGACTATCGACTCGACTATCGACTCGACTATCGACTCGACTATCGACTCGACTATCGACTATCGACTCGACTATCGACTCGACTATCGACTCGACTATCGACTCGACTATCGACTCGACTATCGACTCGACTATCGACTATCGACTCGACTATCGACTCGACTATCGACTATCGACTCGACTATCGACTATCGACTCGACTATCGACTCGACTATCGACTATCGACTATCGACTCGACTATCGACTATCGCCTCGACTCTCGACTATCGACTATCGACTCGACTATCAACTCGACTATCGACTCGACTATCGACTCGACTATCAACTCGACTATCGACTATCGACTCGACTATAGACTATCGACTCGACTATCGACTCGACTATCGACTATCGACTCGACTATCGACTCGACTATCGACTCGACTATCGACTATCGACTCGACTATCGACTATCGACTCGACTATCGACTATCGACTCGACTATCGACTATCGACTCGACTATCGACTCGACTATCGACTATCGACTCGACCATCGACTCGATTATCGACTATCGACTATCGACTCGACTATCGACTATCGACTCGACTATCGACTCGACTATCGACTATCGACTCGACTATCGACTATCGACTCGACTATCGACTATCGACTCGACTATCGACTCGACTATCGACTATCGACTCGACTATCGACTATCGACTCGACGATCGACTATCGACTCGACTATCGACTATCGACTCGACTATCGACTCGATTATCGACTATCGACTATCGACTCGACTATCGACTATCGACTCGACTATCGACTCGACTATCGACTCGACTATCGACTCGACTATCGACTCGACTATCGACTCGACTATCGACTCGACTATCGACTCGATTATCGACTATCGACTCGACTATCGACTATCGACTATCGACTCGACTATCGACTATCGACTCGACTATCGACTATCGCCTCGACTATCGACTATCGACTATCGACTATCGACTCGACTATCGACTCGACTATCGACTATCGACTCGACTATCGACTATCGACTCGACTATCGACTATCGACTGGAGTATCGACTCGATTATCGACTATCGACTATCGACTCGACTATCGACTATCGACTCGACTATCGACTATCGACTCGACTATCGACTCGACTATCGACTCGACTATCGACTATCGACTCGACTATCGACTATCGACTCGACTATCGACTATCGACTGGACTATCGACTCGATTATCGACTATCGACTATCGACTCGACTATCGACTATCGACTCGACTATCGACTATCGACTCGACTATCGACTCGACTATCGACTATCGACTATCGACTCGACTATCGACTCGACTATCGACTATCGACTCGACTATCGACTATCGAATCGACTATCGACTCGACTATCGACTATCGACTCGACTATCGACTATCGACTCGACTATCGACTATCGACTCGACTATCGACTATCGACTCGACTATCGACTCGACTATCGACTCGACTATCGACTCGACTATCGACTCGACTATCGACTCGACTATCGACTCGACTATCGACTCGATTATCGACTATCGACTCGACTATCGACTATCGACTATCGACTATCGACTCGACTATCGACTATCGACTCGACTATCGACTATCGACTCGACTATCGACTATCGACTCGATTATCGACTATCGACTCGACTATCGACTATCGACTCGACTATCGACTATCGACTCGACTATCGACTATCGACTCGACTATCGACTATCGACTCGACTATCGACTATCGACTCGACTATCGACTCGATTATCGACTATCGACTCGATTATCGACTATCGACTATCGACTCGACTATCGACTATCGACTCGACTATCGACTCGACTATCGACTATCGACTATCGACTCGACTATCGACTATCGCCTCGACTATCGACTATCGACTATCGACTCGACTATCAACTCGACTATCGACTCGACTATCGACTCGACTATCGACTCGACTATCGACTCGACTATCGACTATCGACTCGACTATAGACTATCGACTCGACTATCGACTCGACTATCGACTATCGACTCGACTATCGACTCGACTATCGACTCGACTATCGACTCGACTATCGACTATCGACTCGACTATCGACTCGACTATCGACTCGACTATCGACTCGACTATCGACTCGACTATCGACTCGACTATCGACTATCGACTCGACTATCGACTATCGACTCGACTATCGACTATCGACTCGCCTATCGACTATCAACTCGACTATCGACTATCGACTCGACTATCGACTATCGACTCGACTATCGACTATCGACTCGACTATCGACTATCGACTATCGACTCGACTATCGACTATTGACTCGACTATCGACTATCGACTCGACTATCGACTATCGACTCGACTATCGACTATCGACTCGACTATCGACTATCGACTCGACTATCGACTCGACTATCGACTATCGACTCGACTATCGACTATCGACTCGCCTATCGACTATCAACTCGACTATCGACTATCGACTCGACTATCGACTATCGACTCGACTATCGACTATCGACTCGACTATCGACTATTGACTCGACTATCGACTATCGACTCGACTATCGACTATCGACTCGACTATCGACTATCGACTCGACTATCGACTATCGACTCGACTATCGACTCGACTATCGACTATCGACTCGACTATCGACTATCGACTCGACTATCGACTATCGACTCGACTATCGACTATCGACTCGACTATCGACTATCGACTCGACTACCGACTCGACTCGACTCGACTATCGACTCGACTCGACTCGACTATCGACTCGACTCGACTCGACTATCGACTCGACTCGACTCGACTCGACTCGACTCGACTATCGACTCGACTCGACTCGACTCGACTATCGACTCGACTCGACTATCGACTCGACTATCGACTCGACTATCGACTCGACTCGACTCGACTCGACTATCGACTCGACTCGACTCGACTATCGACTCGACTCGACTCGACTATCGACTCGACTATCGACTCGACTATCGACTCGACTATCGACTCGACTATCGACTCGACTATCGACTATCGACTCGACTATCGACTATCGACTCGACTATCGACTATCGACTCGACTATCGACTCGATTATCGACTATCGACTATCGACTCGACTATCGACTATCGACTCGACTATCGACTCGACTATCGACTATCGACTATCGACTCGACTATCGACTATCGACTCGACTATCGACTATCGACTCGACTATCGACTATCGACTCGACTATCGACTATCGACTCGACTATCGACTATCGACTCGACTATCGACTATCGACTCGACTATCGACTATCGACTATCGACTATCGACTCGACTATCAACTCGACTATCGACTCGACTATCGACTCGACTATCGACTCGACTATCGACTATCGACTCGACTATAGACTATCGACTCGACTATCGACTCGACTATCGACTATCGACTCGACTATCGACTCGACTATCGACTCGACTATCGACTCGACTATCGACTATCGACTCGACTATCGACTCGACTATCGACTCGACTATCGACTCGACTATCGACTATCGACTCGACTATCGACTATCGACTCGACTATCGACTCGACTATCGACTATCGACTCGCCTATCGACTATCAACTCGACTATCGACTATCGACTCGACTATCGACTATCGACTCGACTATCGACTATCGACTCGACTATCGACTATTGACTCGACTATCGACTATCGACTCGACTATCGACTATCGACTCGACTATCGACTATCGACTCGACTATCGACTATCGACTATCGACTCGACTATCGGCTATCGACTCGACTATCGACTATCGACTCGACTATCGACTCGACTATCGACTATCGACTCGACTATCGGCTCGACTATCGACTCGACTATCGACTATCGACTATCGACTCGACTATCGACTATCGACTCGACTATCGACTCGACTATCGACTATCGACTCGACTATCGACTCGCCTATCGACTATCGACTCGACTATCGACTATCGACTCGACTATCGACTATCGACTCGACTATCGACTATCGACTCGACTATCGACTCGATTATCGACTATCGACTATCGACTCGACTATCGACTATCGCCTCGACTATCGACTATCGACTATCGACTCGACTATCGACTCGACTATCGACTATCGACTCGACTATCGACTATCGACTCGCCTATCGACTATCAACTCGACTATCGACTATCGACTCGACTATCGACTATCGACTCGACTATCGACTATCGACTCGACTATCGACTATTGACTCGACTATCGACTATCGACTCGACTATCGACTATCGACTCGACTATCGACTATCGACTCGACTATCGACTATCGACTCGACTATCGACTCGACTATCGACTATCGACTCGACTATCGACTATCGACTCGACTATCGACTATCGACTCGACTATCGACTATCGACTCGACTATCGACTATCGACTCGACTACCGACTCGACTCGACTCGACTATCGACTCGACTCGACTCGACTATCGACTCGACTCGACTCGACTATCGACTCGACTCGACTCGACTCGACTCGACTCGACTATCGACTCGACTCGACTCGACTATCGACTCGACTCGACTATCGACTCGACTATCGACTCGACTATCGACTCGACTCGACTCGACTCGACTATCGACTCGACTCGACTCGACTATCGACTCGACTCGACTCGACTATCGACTCGACTATCGACTCGACTATCGACTCGACTATCGACTCGACTATCGACTATCGACTCGACTATCGACTATCGAATCGACTATCGACTCGACTATCGACTATCGACTCGACTATCGACTATCGACTCGACTATCGACTATCGACTCGACTATCGACTATCGACTCGACTATCGACTCGACTATCGACTCGACTATCGACTCGACTATCGACTCGACTATCGACTCGACTATCGACTCGACTATCGACTCGATTATCGACTATCGACTCGACTATCGACTATCGACTATCGACTATCGACTCGACTATCGACTATCGACTCGACTATCGACTATCGACTCGACTATCGACTATCGACTCGATTATCGACTATCGACTCGACTATCGACTATCGACTCGACTATCGACTATCGACTCGACTATCGACTCGACTATCGACTATCGACTCGACTATCGACTATCGACTCGACTATCGACTCGATTATCGACTATCGACTCGATTATCGACTATCGACTATCGACTCGACTATCGACTATCGACTCGACTATCGACTCGACTATCGACTATCGACTATCGACTCGACTATCGACTATCGCCTCGACTATCGACTATCGACTATCGACTCGACTATCAACTCGACTATCGACTCGACTATCGACTCGACTATCGACTCGACTATCGACTCGACTATCGACTATCGACTCGACTATAGACTATCGACTCGACTATCGACTCGACTATCGACTATCGACTCGACTATCGACTCGACTATCGACTCGACTATCGACTCGACTATCGACTATCGACTCGACTATCGACTCGACTATCGACTCGACTATCGACTCGACTATCGACTCGACTATCGACTCGACTATCGACTATCGACTCGACTATCGACTATCGACTCGACTATCGACTATCGACTCGCCTATCGACTATCAACTCGACTATCGACTATCGACTCGACTATCGACTATCGACTCGACTATCGACTATCGACTCGACTATCGACTATCGACTATCGACTCGACTATCGACTATTGACTCGACTATCGACTATCGACTCGACTATCGACTATCGACTCGACTATCGACTATCGACTCGACTATCGACTATCGACTCGACTATCGACTCGACTATCGACTATCGACTCGACTATCGACTATCGACTCGCCTATCGACTATCAACTCGACTATCGACTATCGACTCGACTATCGACTATCGACTCGACTATCGACTATCGACTCGACTATCGACTATTGACTCGACTATCGACTATCGACTCGACTATCGACTATCGACTCGACTATCGACTATCGACTCGACTATCGACTATCGACTCGACTATCGACTCGACTATCGACTATCGACTCGACTATCGACTATCGACTCGACTATCGACTATCGACTCGACTATCGACTATCGACTCGACTATCGACTATCGACTCGACTACCGACTCGACTCGACTCGACTATCGACTCGACTCGACTCGACTATCGACTCGACTCGACTCGACTATCGACTCGACTCGACTCGACTCGACTCGACTCGACTATCGACTCGACTCGACTCGACTCGACTATCGACTCGACTCGACTATCGACTCGACTATCGACTCGACTATCGACTCGACTCGACTCGACTCGACTATCGACTCGACTCGACTCGACTATCGACTCGACTCGACTCGACTATCGACTCGACTATCGACTCGACTATCGACTCGACTATCGACTCGACTATCGACTCGACTATCGACTATCGACTCGACTATCGACTATCGACTCGACTATCGACTATCGACTCGACTATCGACTCGATTATCGACTATCGACTATCGACTCGACTATCGACTCTCGACTCGACTATCGACTCGACTATCGACTATCGACTATCGACTCGACTATCGACTATCGACTCGACTATCGACTATCGACTCGACTATCGACTATCGACTCGACTATCGACTATCGACTCGACTATCGACTATCGACTCGACTATCGACTATCGACTCGACTATCGACTATCGACTATCGACTATCGACTCGACTATCAACTCGACTATCGACTCGACTATCGACTCGACTATCGACTCGACTATCGACTATCGACTCGACTATAGACTATCGACTCGACTATCGACTCGACTATCGACTATCGACTCGACTATCGACTCGACTATCGACTCGACTATCGACTCGACTATCGACTATCGACTCGACTATCGACTCGACTATCGACTCGACTATCGACTCGACTATCGACTATCGACTCGACTATCGACTATCGACTCGACTATCGACTCGACTATCGACTATCGACTCGCCTATCGACTATCAACTCGACTATCGACTATCGACTCGACTATCGACTATCGACTCGACTATCGACTATCGACTCGACTATCGACTATTGACTCGACTATCGACTATCGACTCGACTATCGACTATCGACTCGACTATCGACTATCGACTCGACTATCGACTATCGACTATCGACTCGACTATCGGCTATCGACTCGACTATCGACTATCGACTCGACTATCGACTCGACTATCGACTATCGACTCGACTATCGGCTCGACTATCGACTCGACTATCGACTATCGACTATCGACTCGACTATCGACTCGACTATCGACTATCGACTCGACTATCGACTCGCCTATCGACTATCGACTCGACTATCGACTATCGACTCGACTATCGACTATCGACTCGACTATCGACTATCGACTCGACTATCGACTCGATTATCGACTATCGACTATCGACTCGACTATCGACTATCGCCTCGACTATCGACTATCGACTATCGACTCGACTATCGACTCGACTATCGACTATCGACTCGACTATCGACTATCGACTCGCCTATCGACTATCAACTCGACTATCGACTATCGACTCGACTATCGACTATCGACTCGACTATCGACTATCGACTCGACTATCGACTATTGACTCGACTATCGACTATCGACTCGACTATCGACTATCGACTCGACTATCGACTATCGACTCGACTATCGACTATCGACTCGACTATCGACTCGACTATCGACTATCGACTCGACTATCGACTATCGACTCGACTATCGACTATCGACTCGACTATCGACTATCGACTCGACTATCGACTATCGACTCGACTACCGACTCGACTCGACTCGACTATCGACTCGACTCGACTCGACTATCGACTCGACTCGACTCGACTATCGACTCGACTCGACTCGACTCGACTCGACTCGACTATCGACTCGACTCGACTCGACTCGACTATCGACTCGACTCGACTATCGACTCGACTATCGACTCGACTATCGACTCGACTCGACTCGACTCGACTATCGACTCGACTCGACTCGACTATCGACTCGACTCGACTCGACTATCGACTCGACTATCGACTCGACTATCGACTCGACTATCGACTCGACTATCGACTCGACTATCGACTATCGACTCGACTATCGACTATCGACTCGACTATCGACTATCGACTCGACTATCGACTCGATTATCGACTATCGACTATCGACTCGACTATCGACTATCGACTCGACTATCGACTCGACTATCGACTATCGACTATCGACTCGACTATCGACTATCGACTCGACTATCGACTATCGACTCGACTATCGACTATCGACTCGACTATCGACTATCGACTCGACTATCGACTATCGACTCGACTATCGACTATCGACTCGACTATCGACTATCGACTATCGACTATCGACTCGACTATCAACTCGACTATCGACTCGACTATCGACTCGACTATCGACTCGACTATCTACTATCGACTCGACTATAGACTATCGACTCGACTATCGACTCGACTATCGACTATCGACTCGACTATCGACTCGACTATCGACTCGACTATCGACTCGACTATCGACTATCGACTCGACTATCGACTCGACTATCGACTCGACTATCGACTCGACTATCGACTATCGACTCGACTATCGACTATCGACTCGACTATCGACTCGACTATCGACTATCGACTCGCCTATCGACTATCAACTCGACTATCGACTATCGACTCGACTATCGACTATCGACTCGACTATCGACTATCGACTCGACTATCGACTATTGACTCGACTATCGACTATCGACTCGACTATCGACTATCGACTCGACTATCGACTATCGACTCGACTATCGACTATCGACTATCGACTCGACTATCGGCTATCGACTCGACTATCGACTATCGACTCGACTATCGACTCGACTATCGACTATCGACTCGACTATCGGCTCGACTATCGACTCGACTATCGACTATCGACTATCGACTCGACTATCGACTATCGACTCGACTATCGACTCGACTATCGACTATCGACTCGACTATCGACTCGCCTATCGACTATCGACTCGACTATCGACTATCGACTCGACTATCGACTATCGACTCGACTATCGACTATCGACTATCGACTCGACTATCGACTATCGACTCGACTATCGACTATCGACTCGACTATCGACTATCGACACGACTATCGACTATCGACTATCGACTCGACTATCGACTATCGACTCGACTATCGACTATCGACTCGACTATCGACTATCGACTCGACTATCGACTCGACTATCGACTATCGACTCGACTATCGACTCGACTATCGACTATCGACTCGACTATCGACTATCGACTCGACTATCGACTATCGACTCGACTATCGACTATCGAATCGACTATCGACTCGACTATCGACTATCGACTCGACTATCGACTATCGACTCGACTATCGACTATCGACTCGACTATCGACTATCGACTCGACTATCGACTATCGACTCGACTATCGACTCGACTATCGACTCGACTATCGACTCGACTATCGACTCGACTATCGACTCGACTATCGACTCGACTATCGACTCGACTATCGACTCGACTATCGACTCGACTATCGACTCGATTATCGACTATCGACTCGACTATCGACTATCGACTATCGACTATCGACTCGACTATCGACTATCGACTCGACTATCGACTATCGACTCGACTATCGACTATCGACTCGATTATCGACTATCGACTCGACTATCGACTCGACTATCGACTATCGACTCGACTATCTACTATCGACTCGACTATCGACTATCGACTCGACTATCGACTATCGACTCGACTATCGACTCGATTATCGACTATCGACTATCGACTCGACTATCGACTATCGCCTCGACTATCGACTATCGACTATCGACTCGACTATCGACTATCGACTCGACTATCGACTATTGACTCGACTATCGACTATCGACTCGACTATCGACTATCGACTCGACTATCGACTATCGACTCGACTATCGACTATCGACTATCGACTCGACTATCGACTATCGACTCGACTATCGACTATCGACTCGACTATCGACTCGACTATCGACTATCGACTCGACTATCGGCTCGACTATCGACTCGACTATCGACTATCGACTATCGACTCGACTATCGACTATCGACTCGACTATCGACTCGACTATCGACTATCGACTCGACTATCGACTCGCCTATCGACTATCGACTCGACTATCGACTATCGACTCGACTATCGACTATCGACTCGACTATCGACTATCGACTATCGACTCGACTATCGACTATCGACTCGACTATCGACTATCGACTCGACTATCGACTATCGACACGACTATCGACTATCGACTATCGACTCGACTATCGACTATCGACTCGACTATCGACTATCGACTCGACTATCGACTATCGACTCGACTATCGACTCGACTATCGACTATCGACTCGACTATCGACTCGACTATCGACTATCGACTCGACTATCGACTATCGACTCGACTATCGACTATCGACTCGACTATCGACTATCGAATCGACTATCGACTCGACTATCGACTATCGACTCGACTATCGACTATCGACTCGACTATCGACTATCGACTCGACTATCGACTATCGACTCGACTATCGACTATCGACTCGACTATCGACTATCGACTCGACTATCGACTATCGACTCGACTATCGACTATCGACTCGACTATCGACTCGACTATCGACTCGACTATCGACTCGACTATCGACTCGACTATCGACTCGACTATCGACTCGACTATCGACTCGACTATCGACTCGACTATCGACTCGATTATCGACTATCGACTCGACTATCGACTATCGACTATCGACTATCGACTCGACTATCGACTATCGACTCGACTATCGACTATCGACTCGACTATCGACTATCGACTCGATTATCGACTATCGACTCGACTATCGACTATCGACTCGACTATCGACTATCGACTCGACTATCGACTATCGACTCGATTATCGACTATCGACTCGACTATCGACTATCGACTCGACTATCGACTATCGACTCGACTATCTACTATCGACTCGACTATCGACTATCGACTCGACTATCGACTCGACTATCGACTATCGACTCGACTATAGACTATCGACTCGACTATCGACTCGACTATCGACTATCGACTCGACTATCGACTCGACTATCGACTCGACTATCGACTCGACTATCGACTATCGACTCGACTATCGACTCGACTATCGACTCGACTATCGACTCGACTATCGACTCGACTATCGACTATCGACTCGACTATCGACTATCGACTCGACTATCGACTATCGACTCGCCTATCGACTATCAACTCGACTATCGACTATCGACTCGACTATCGACTATCGACTCGACTATCTACTATCGACTCGACTATCGACTATCGACTCGACTATCGACTATCGACTCGACTATCGACTATCGACTCGACTATCGACTCGATTATCGACTATCGACTATCGACTCGACTATCGACTATCGCCTCGACTATCGACTATCGACTATCGACTCGACTATCAACTCGACTATCGACTCGACTATCGACTCGACTATCGACTCGACTATCGACTATCGACTCGACTATAGACTATCGACTCGACTATCGACTCGACTATCGACTATCGACTCGACTATCGACTCGACTATCGACTCGACTATCGACTCGACTATCGACTCGACTATCGACTATCGACTCGACTATCGACTCGACTATCGACTCGACTATCGACTCGACTATCGACTCGACTATCGACTATCGACTCGACTATCGACTATCGACTCGACTATCGACTATCGACTCGCCTATCGACTATCAACTCGACTATCGACTATCGACTCGACTATCGACTATCGACTCGACTATCGACTCGACTATCGACTCGACTATCGACTCGACTATCGACTCGACTATCGACTATCGACTCGACTATCGACTATCGACTCGCCTATCGACTATCGACTCGACTATCGACTCGATTATCGACTATCGACTCGACTATCGACTATCAACTATCGACTCGACTATCGACTATCGACTCGACTATCGACTCGACTATCGACTATCGACTCGACTATCGACTATCGACTCGACTATCGACTATCGACTCGACTATCGACTATCGACTCGACTATCGACTATCGACTCGACTATCGACTATCGACTCGACTATCGACTCGATTATCGACTATCGACTATCGACTCGACTATCGACTATCGACTCGACTATCGACTCGACTATCGACTATCGACTCGACTATCGACTATCGACTCGACTATCGACTATCGACTCGACTATCGACTATCGACTCGACTATCGACTATCGACTCGACTATCGACTATCGACTCGACTATCGACTCGACTATCGACTCGACTATCGACTCGACTATCGACTCGACTATCGACTCGACTATCGACTCGACTATCGACTCGACTATCGACTCGACTATCGACTCGATTATCGACTATCGACTCGACTATCGACTATCGACTCGACTATCGACTATCGACTCGACTATCGACTATCGACTATCGACTCGACTATCGACTATCGACTATCGACTCGACTATCGACTATCGACTCGACTATCGACTATCGACTCGACTATCGACTATCGACACGACTATCGACTATCGACTATCGACTCGACTATCGACTATCGACTCGACTATCGACTATCGACTCGACTATCGACTCGACTATCGACTATCGACACGACTATCGACTATCGACTATCGACTCGACTATCGACTATCGACTCGACTATCGACTATCGACTCGACTATCGACTCGACTATCGACTATCGACTCGACTATCGACTCGACTATCGACTCGACTATCGACTATCGACTCGACTATCGACTCGACTATCGACTCGACTATCGACTCGACTATCGACTCGACTATCGACTCGACTATCGACTCGACTATCGACTCGACTATCGACTATCGACTCGACTATCGACTATCGACTCGACTATCGACTATCGACTCGACTATCGACTCGACTATCGACTATCGACTCGACTATCGACTCGACTATCGACTCGACTATAGACTCGACTATCGACTATCGACTCGACTATCGAATATCGACTCGACTATCGACTATCGACTCGCCTATCGACTATCGACTCGACTATCGACTATCAACTCGACTATCGACTCGACTATCGACTATCGACTCGACTATCGACTATCGACTCGACTATCGACTATCGACTCGACTATCGACTATCGACTCGACTATCGACTATCGACTCGACTATCGACTATCGACTCGACTATCGACTATCGACTCGACTATCGACTATCGACTCGACTATCGACTATCGACTCGACTATCGATTCGACTATCGACTATCGACTCGACTATCGACTATCGACTCGACTATCGACTATCGACTCGACTATCGACTATCGACTCGACTATCGACTATCGACCCGACTATCGACTCGACTATCGACTATCGACTCGACTATCGACTCGACTATCGCCTCGACTATCGACTCGACTATCGACTATCGAATCGACTATCGACTCGACTATCGACTCGACTATCGACTCGATTATCGACTATCGACTCGACTATCGACTATCGACTCGACTATCGACTCGATTATCGACTATCGACTATCGACTCGACTATCGACTATCGACTATCGACTCGATTATCGACTATCGACTCGACTATCGACTATCGACTCGACTATCGACTATCGACTCGACTATCGACTATCGACTCGACTATCGACTATCGACTCGACTATCGACTATCGACTCGACTATCGACTATCGACTCGACTATCGACTCGACTATCAACTATCGACTCGACTATCGACTCGATTATCGACTATCGACTATCGACTCGACTATCGACTATCGACTCGACTATCGACTCGACTATCGACTCGACTATCGACTATCGACTCGACTATCGACTATCGACTCGACTATCGAATATCGACTATCGACTCGACTATCGACTCGACTATCGACTATCGACTCGACTATCGACTATCGACTCGACGATCGACTATCGACTCGACTATCGACTATCGACTCGACTATCGACTCGATTATCGACTATCGACTATCGACTATCGACTCGACTATCGACTCGATTATCGACTATCGACTATCGACTCGACTATCGACTATCGACTCGACTATCGACTCGACTATCGACTCGACTATCGACTCGACTATCGACTATCGACTCGACTATCGACTCGACTATCGACTCGACTATCGACTCGACTATCGACTCGACTATCGACTCGACTATCGACTCGACTATCGACTCGACTATCGACTCGATTATCGACTATCGACTCGACTATCGACTATCGACTATCGACTCGACTATCGACTATCGACTCGACTATCGACTCGACTATCGACTATCGACTATCGACTCGACTATCGACTATCGCCTCGACTATCGACTATCGACTATCGACTCGACTATCGACTCGACTATCGACTATCGACTCGACTATCGACTATCGACTCGACTATCGACTATCGACTGGACTATCGACTCGATTATCGACTATCGACTCGACTATCGACTATCGACTCGACTATCGACTATCGACTCGACTATCGACTATCGACTCGACTATCGACTCGACTATCGACTCGACTATCGACTATCGACTCGACTATCGACTATCGACTCGACTATCGACTATCGACTATCGACTCGACTATCGACTCGACTATCGACTATCGACTCGACTATCGACTATCGAATCGACTATCGACTCGACTATCGACTATCGACTCGACTATCGACTATCGACTCGACTATCGACTATCGACTCGACTATCGACTATCGACTCGACTATCGACTATCGACTCGACTATCGACTATCGACTCGACTATCGACTCGACTATCGACTCGACTATCGACTCGACTATCGACTCGACTATCGACTCGATTATCGACTATCGACTCGACTATCGACTATCGACTATCGACTATCGACTCGACTATCGACTATCGACTCGACTATCGACTATCGACTCGACTATCGACTATCGACTCGATTATCGACTATCGACTCGACTATCGACTATCGACTCGACTATCGACTATCGACTCGACTATCGACTATCGACTCGACTATCGACTATCGACTCGACTATCGACTATCGACTCGACTATCGACTCGATTATCGACTATCGACTCGATTATCGACTATCGACTATCGACTCGACTATCGACTATCGACTCGACTATCGACTCGACTATCGACTATCGACTATCGACTCGACTATCGACTATCGCCTCGACTCTCGACTATCGACTATCGACTCGACTATCAACTCGACTATCGACTCGACTATCGACTCGACTATCAACTCGACTATCGACTATCGACTCGACTATAGACTATCGACTCGACTATCGACTCGACTATCGACTATCGACTCGACTATCGACTCGACTATCGACTCGACTATCGACTATCGACTCGACTATCGACTATCGACTCGACTATCGACTATCGACTCGACTATCGACTATCGACTCGACTATCGACTCGACTATCGACTATCGACTCGACCATCGACTCGATTATCGACTATCGACTATCGACTCGACTATCGACTATCGACTCGACTATCGACTCGACTATCGACTATCGACTCGACTATCGACTATCGACTCGACTATCGACTATCGACTCGACTATCGACTCGACTATCGACTATCGACTCGACTATCGACTATCGACTCGACGATCGACTATCGACTCGACTATCGACTATCGACTCGACTATCGACTCGATTATCGACTATCGACTATCGACTCGACTATCGACTATCGACTCGACTATCGACTCGACTATCGACTCGACTATCGACTCGACTATCGACTCGACTATCGACTCGACTATCGACTATCGACTCGACTATCGACTATCGCCTCGACTATCGACTATCGACTATCGACTATCGACTCGACTATCGACTCGACTATCGACTATCGACTCGACTATCGACTATCGACTCGACTATCGACTATCGACTGGAGTATCGACTCGATTATCGACTATCGACTATCGACTCGACTATCGACTATCGACTCGACTATCGACTATCGACTCGACTATCGACTCGACTATCGACTCGACTATCGACTATCGACTCGACTATCGACTATCGACTCGACTATCGACTATCGACTGGACTATCGACTCGATTATCGACTATCGACTATCGACTCGACTATCGACTATCGACTCGACTATCGACTATCGACTCGACTATCGACTCGACTATCGACTATCGACTATCGACTCGACTATCGACTCGACTATCGACTATCGACTCGACTATCGACTATCGACTCGACTATCGACTATCGACTCGACTATCGACTATCGACTCGACTATCGACTCGACTATCGACTCGACTATCGACTCGACTATCGACTCGACTATCGACTCGACTATCGACTCGATTATCGACTATCGACTCGACTATCGACTATCGACTATCGACTATCGACTCGACTATCGACTATCGACTCGACTATCGACTATCGACTCGACTATCGACTATCGACTCGATTATCGACTATCGACTCGACTATCGACTATCGACTCGACTATCGACTATCGACTCGACTATCGACTATCGACTCGACTATCGACTATCGACTCGACTATCGACTATCGACTCGACTATCGACTCGATTATCGACTATCGACTCGATTATCGACTATCGACTATCGACTCGACTATCGACTCGACTATCGACTATCGACTCGACTATCGACTCGACTATCGACTATCGACTATCGACTCGACTATCGACTATCGCCTCGACTATCGACTATCGACTATCGACTCGACTATCAACTCGACTATCGACTCGACTATCGACTCGACTATCGACTCGACTATCGACTATCGACTCGACTATCGACTCGATTATCGACTATCGACTCGATTATCGACTATCGACTATCGACTCGACTATCGACTATCGACTCGACTATCGACTCGACTATCGACTATCGACTATCGACTCGACTATCGACTATCGCCTCGACTCTCGACTATCGACTATCGACTCGACTATCAACTCGACTATCGCCTCGACTCTCGACTATCGACTATCGACTCGACTATCAACTCGACTATCGACTATCGACTCGACTATAGACTATCGACTCGACTATCGACTCGACTATCGACTATCGACTCGACTATCGACTCGACTATCGACTCGACTATCGACTATCGACTCGACTATCGACTATCGACTCGACTATCGACTATCGACTCGACTATCGACTATCGACTCGACTATCGACTCGACTATCGACTATCGACTCGACCATCGACTCGATTATCGACTATCGACTATCGACTCGACTATCGACTATCGACTCGACTATCGACTCGACTATCGACTATCGACTCGACTATCGACTATCGACTCGACTATCGACTATCGACTCGACTATCGACTCGACTATCGACTATCGACTCGACTATCGACTATCGACTCGACGATCGACTATCGACTCGACTATCGACTATCGACTCGACTATCGACTCGATTATCGACTATCGACTATCGACTCGACTATCGACTATCGACTCGACTATCGACTCGACTATCGACTCGACTATCGACTCGACTATCGACTCGACTATCGACTCGACTATCGACTATCGACTCGACTATCGACTATCGCCTCGACTATCGACTATCGACTATGGACTATCGACTCGACTATCGACTCGACTATCGACTATCGACTCGACTATCGACTATCGACTCGACTATCGACTATCGACTGGAGTATCGACTCGATTATCGACTATCGACTATCGACTCGACTATCGACTATCGACTCGACTATCGACTATCGACTCGACTATCGACTCGACTATCGACTCGACTATCGACTATCGACTCGACTATCGACTATCGACTCGACTATCGACTATCGACTGGACTATCGACTCGATTATCGACTATCGACTATCGACTCGACTATCGACTATCGACTCGACTATCGACTATCGACTCGACTATCGACTCGACTATCGACTATCGACTATCGACTCGACTATCGACTCGACTATCGACTATCGACTCGACTATCGACTATCGACTCGACTATCAACTCGACTATCGACTCGACTATCGACTCGACTATCGACTCGACTATCGACTCGACTATCGACTATCGACTCGACTATAGACTATCGACTCGACTATCGACTATCGACTCGACTATCGACTATCGACTCGACTCGACTACCGACTCGACTCGACTCGACTATCGACTCGACTCGAATCGACTCGACTATCGACTCGACTCGACTATCGACTCGACTATCGACTCGACTCGACTCGACTCGACTATCGACTCGACTCGACTCGACTATCGACTCGACTCGACTATCGAATCGACTATCGACTCGACTCGACTCGACTCGACTATCGACTCGACTCGACTCGACTATCGACTCGACTCGACTCGACTCGACTCGACTCGACTATCGACTCGACTCGACTCGACTCGACTATCGACTCGACTATCGACTATCGACTCGACTCGACTATCGACTCGACTCGACTCGACTATCGACTCGACTCGACTCGACTATCGACTCGACTCGACTCGACTATCGACTCGACTCGACTCGACTATCGACTATCGACTCGACTCGACTCGACTATCGACTCGACTCGACTCGACTCGACTATCGACTATCGACTATCGACTCGACTATCGACTCGACTATCGACTATCGACTCGACTATCGACTCGATTATCGACTATCGACTATCGACTCGACTATCGACTATCGACTCGACTATCGACTATCGACTATCGACTCGACTATCGACTATCGCCTCGACTATCGACTATCGACTATCGACTCGACTATCAACTCGACTATCGACTCGACTATCGACTCGACTATCGACTCGACTATCGACTATCGACTCGACTATAGACTATCGACTCGACTATCGACTCGACTATCGACTATCGACTCGACTATCGACTCGACTATCGACTCGACTATCGACTATCGACTCGACTATCGACTCGACTATCGACTCGACTATCGACTCGACTATCGACTCGACTATCGACTCGACTATCGACTATCGACTCGACTATCGACTATTGACTCGACTATCGACTATCGACTCGACTATCGACTATCGACTCGACTATCGACTATCGACTCGACTATCGACTATCGACTCGACTATCGACTCGACTATCGACTATCGACTCGACTATCGACTATCGACTCGCCTATCGACTATCAACTCGACTACCGACTATCGACTCGACTATCGACTATCGACTCGACTATCGACTATCGACTCGACTATCGACTATTGACTCGACTATCGACTATCGACTCGACTATCGACTATCGACTCGACTATCGACTATCGACTCGACTATCGACTATCGACTCGACTATCGACTCGACTATCGACTATCGACTCGACTATCGACTATCGACTCGACTATCGACTATCGACTCGACTATCGACTATCGACTCGACTATCGACTATCGACTCGACTATCGACTATGGACTCGACTATCGACTATCGACTCGACTACCGACTCGACTATCGACTATCGACTCGACTACCGACTCGACTCGACTCGACTATCGACTCGACTCGACTCGACTATCGACTCGACTCGACTCGACTATCGACTCGACTCGACTATCGACTCGACTATCGACTCGACTATCGACTCGACTCGACTCGACTCGACTATCGACTCGACTCGACTCGACTATCGACTCGACTCGACTCGACTATCGACTCGACTCGACTCGACTATCGACTCGACTATCGACTCGACTATCGACTATCGACTCGACTATCGACTCGACTATCGACTCGACTATCGACTCGACTATCGACTATCGACTCGACTATCGACTATCGACTCGACTATCGACTATCGACTCGACTATCGACTATCGACTCGCCTATCGACTATCAACTCGACTATCGACTCGACTATCGACTATCGACTATCGACTCGACTATCGACTATCGACTCGACTATCGACTATTGACTCGACTATCGACTATCGACTCGACTATCGACTATCGACTCGACTATCGACTATCGACTCGACTATCGACTATCGACTCGACTATCGACTATCGACTCGACTATCGACTATCGACTCGACTATCGACTATCGACTCGACTATCGACTATCGACTCGACTATCGACTATCGACTCGACTCGACTACCGACTCGACTCGACTCGACTATCGACTCGACTCGAATCGACTCGACTATCGACTCGACTCGACTATCGACTCGACTATCGACTCGACTCGACTCGACTCGACTATCGACTCGACTCGACTATCGACTCGACTCGACTCGACTCGACTATCGACTCGACTATCGACTATCGACTCGACTCGACTATCGACTCGACTCGACTCGACTATCGACTCGACTCGACTCGACTATCGACTCGACTCGACTCGACTATCGACTCGACTCGACTCGACTATCGACTATCGACTCGACTCGACTCGACTATCGACTCGACTCGACTCGACTCGACTATCGACTATCGACTATCGACTCGACTATCGACTCGACTATCGACTCGACTATCGACTCGACTATCGACTCGACTATCGACTCGACTATCGACTCGACTATCGACTCGACTATCGACTCGACTATCGACTCGACTATCGACTCGACTATCGACTCGACTATCGACTCGACTATCGACTGGACTATCGACTCGACTATCGACTCGACTATCGACTCGACTATCGACTCGACTATCGACTCGACTATCGACTCGACTATCGACTCGACTATCGACTCGACTATCGACTCGACTATCGACTATCGACTATCGACTCGACTATCGACTATCGACTCGACTATCGACTCGACTATCGACTATCGACTCGACTATCGACTATCGACTCGACTATCGACTATCGACTCGACTATCGACTATCGACTCGCCTATCGACTATCGACTCGACTATCGACTATCGACTCGACTATCGACTATCGACTCGACTATCGACTATCGACTCGACTATCGACTATCGACTCGACTATCGACTATCGACTCGACTATCGACTATCGACTCGACTATCGACTATCGACTATCGACTCGACTATCGACTATCGACTCGACTATCGACTCGACTATTGACTATCGACTCGACTATCGACTCGACTATCGACTATCGACTCGACTATCGACTCGACTATCGACTCGGCTATCGACTCGACTATCGACTCGACTATCGACTCGACTATAGACTATCGACTCGACTATCGACTATCGACTCGACTATCGACTATCGACTCGACTATCGACTCGACTATCGACTCGACTATCGACTCGACTATCGACTCGACTATCGACTCGACTATCGACTCGATTATCGACTATCGACTCGACTATCGACTATCGACTCGACTATCGACTATCGACTCGACTATCGACTCGACTATCGACTCGACTATCGACTATCGACTCGACTATCGACTATCGACTCGACTATCGACTATCGACTCGACTATCGACTATCGACTCGACTATCGACTCGACTATCGACTATCGACTCGACTATCGACTATCGACTCGACTATCGACTATCGACTATCGACTCGACTATCGACTATCGACTATCGACTCGACTATCGACTATCGACTCGACTATCGACTATCGACTCGACTATCGACTATCGACTCGACTATCGACTCGACTATCGACTATCGACTCGACTATCGACTATCGACTCGACTATCGACTCGACTATCGACTCGACTATCGACTCGACTATCGACTCGACTATCGACTCGACTATCGACTCGACTATCGACTCGATTATCGACTATCGACTCGACTATCGACTATCGACTATCGACTCGACTATCGACTATCGACTCGACTATCGACTATCGACTCGACTATCGACTATCGACTCGATTATCGACTATCGACTCGACTATCGACTATCGACTCGACTATCGACTATCGACTCGACTATCGACTATCGACTCGACTATCGACTATCGACTCGACTATCGACTATCGACTCGACTATCGACTCGATTATCGACTATCGACTATCGACTCGACTATCGACTATCGACTCGACTATCGACTCGAATATCGACTATCGACTATCGACTCGACTATCGACTATCGCCTCGACTATCGACTATCGACTATCGACTCGACTATCAACTCGACTATCGACTCGACTATCGACTCGACTATCGACTCGACTATCGACTATCGACTCGACTATAGACTATCGACTCGACTATCGACTCGACTATCGACTATCGACTCGACTATCGACTCGACTATCGACTCGACTATCGACTCGACTATCGACTATCGACTCGACTATCGACTCGACTATCGACTCGACTATCGACTCTACTATCGACTATCGACTCGACTATCGACTATCGACTCGACTATCGACTCGACTATCGACTATCGACTCGCCTATCGACTATCAACTCGACTATCGACTATCGACTCGACTATCGACTATCGACTCGACTATCGACTATCGACTCGACTATCGACTATTGACTCGACTATCGACTATCGACTCGACTATCGACTATCGACTCGACTATCGACTATCGACTCGACTATCGACTATCGACTCGACTATCGACTATCGACTCGACTATCGACTATCGACTCGACTATCGACTATCGACTCGACTATCGACTATCGACTCGACTATCGACTATCGACTATCGACTCGACTATCGACTCGACTATCGACTCGACTATCGACTATCGACTATCGACTCGACTATCGACTATCGACTCGACTATCGACTCGACTATCGACTCGACTATCGACTATCGACTCGACTATCGACTATCGACTCGACTATCGACTCGCCTATCGACTATCGACTCGACTATCGACTATCGACTCGACTATCGACTATCGACTCGACTATCGACTATCGACTATCGACTCGACTATCGACTCGACTATCGACTCGATTATCGACTATCGACTCGACTATCGACTATCGACTCGATTATCGACTATCGACTCGACTATCGACTATCGACTCGACTATCGACTATCGACTCGACTATCGACTATCGACTCGACTATCGACTATCGACTCGACTATCGACTATCGACTCGACTATCGACTATCGACTCGACTATCGACTATCGACTCGACTATCGACTATCGACTCGACTATCGACTATCGACTCGACTATCGACTATCGACTCGATTATCGACTATCGACTCGACTATCGACTATCGACTCGACTATCGACTATCGACTCGACTATCGACTATCGACTCGACTATCGACTATCGACTCGACTATCGACTATCGACTCGACTATCGACTATCGACTCGACTATCGACTCGCCTATCGACTATCGACTC
This sequence comes from Pemphredon lugubris, assembly GCA_933228935.1. Lineage (NCBI taxonomy): Eukaryota > Metazoa > Arthropoda > Insecta > Hymenoptera > Crabronidae > Pemphredon > Pemphredon lugubris. Next base: position 31,195,843 of record OW121815.1, read on the forward strand.
GACTATCGACTATCGACTCGACTATCGACTATCGACTCGACTATCGACTATCGACTATCGACTCGACTATCGACTATCGACTCGACTATCGACTATCGACTCGACTATCGACTATCGACACGACTATCGACTATCGACTATCGACTCGACTATCGACTATCGACTCGACTATCGACTATCGACTCGACTATCGACTCGACTATCGACTATCGACTCGACTATCGACTATCGACTCGACTATCGACTATCGACTCGACTATCGACTATCGACTCGACTATCGACTATCGACTCGACTATCGACTATCGAATCGACTATCGACTCGACTATCGACTATCGACTCGACTATCGACTATCGACTCGACTATCGACTATCGACTCGACTATCGACTATCGACTCGACTATCGACTCGACTATCGACTCGACTATCGACTCGACTATCGACTCGACTATCGACTCGACTATCGACTCGACTATCGACTCGACTATCGACTCGACTATCGACTCGACTATCGACTCGACTATCGACTCGACTATCGACTCGACTATCGACTCGACTCGACTCGACTATCGACTCGACTATCGACACGACTATCGACTATCGACTCGACTATCGACTCCACTATCGACTCGACTATCGACTCGACTATCGACTATCGACTCGACTATCGACTATCGACTCGACTATCGACTATCGACTCGACTATCGACTATCGACTCGCCTATCGACTATCAACTCGACTATCGACTCGACTATCGACTATCGACTATCGACTCGACTATCGACTATCGACTCGACTATCGACTATCGACTCGACTATCGACTATCGACTCGACTATCGACTATCGACTCGACTATCGACTATCGACTCGACTATCGACTATCGACTCGACTATCGACTATCGACTCGACTATCGACTCGACTATCGACTCGACTATCGACTCGACTATCGACTCGACTATCGACTCGACTATCGACTCGATTATCGACTATCGACTCGACTATCGACTATCGACTATCGACTCGACTATCGACTATCGACTCGACTATCGACTATCGACTCGACTATCGACTATCGACTCGATTATCGACTATCGACTCGACTATCGACTATCGACTCGACTATCGACTATCGACTCGACTATCGACTATCGACTCGACTATCGACTATCGACTCGACTATCGACTCGAATATCGACTATCGACTATCGACTCGACTATCGACTATCGCCTCGACTATCGACTATCGACTATCGACTCGACTATCAACTCGACTATCGACTCGACTATCGACTCGACTATCGACTCGACTATCGACTATCGACTCGACTATAGACTATCGACTCGACTATCGACTCGACTATCGACTATCGACTCGACTATCGACTCGACTATCGACTCGACTATCGACTCGACTATCGACTCGACTATCGACTATCGACTCGACTATCGACTCGACTATCGACTCGACTATCGACTCGACTATCGACTCGACTATCGACTATCGACTCGACTATCGACTATCGACTCGACTATCGACTATCGACTCGCCTATCGACTATCAACTCGACTATCGACTATCGACTCGACTATCGACTATCGACTCGACTATCGACTATCGACTCGACTATCGACTATCGACTCGACTATCGACTATCGACTCGACTATCGACTCGACTATCGACTCGACTATCGACTCGACTATCGACTATCGACTCGACTATCGACTATCGACTCGCCTATCGACTATCGACTCGACTATCGACTCGATTATCGACTATCGACTCGACTATCGACTATCAACTATCGACTCGACTATCGACTATCGACTCGACTATCGACTCGACTATCGACTATCGACTCGACTATCGACTATCGACTCGACTATCGACTATCGACTCGACTATCGACTATCGACTCGACTATCGACTATCGACTCGACTATCGACTATCGACTCGACTATCGACTATCGACTCGACTATCGACTATCGACTCGACTATCGACTATCGACTCGACTATCGACTCGATTATCGACTATCGACTATCGACTCGACTATCGACTATCGACTCGACTATCGACTCGACTATCGACTATCGACTATCGACTCGACTATCGACTATCGACTCGACTATCGACTCGACTATCGACTCGACTATCGACTCGACTATCGACTATCGACTCGACTATCGACTATCGACTCGACTATCGACTCGATTATCGACTATCGACTCGACTATCGACTATCGACTCGACTATCGACTATCGACTCGACTATCGACTATCGACTATCGACTCGACTATCGACTATCGACTCGACTATCGACTATCGACTATCGACTCGACTATCGACTATCGACTCGACTATCGACTATCGACTCGACTATCGACTATCGACACGACTATCGACTATCGACTATCGACTCGACTATCGACTATCGACTCGACTATCGACTATCGACTCGACTATCGACTCGACTATCGATTATCGACTCGACTATCGACTCGACTATCGACTCGACTATCGACTATCGACTCGACTATCGACTCGACTATCGACTCGACTATCGACTCGACTATCGACTCGACTATCGACTCGACTATCGACTATCGACTCGACTATCGACTCGACTATCGACTATCGACTCGACTATCGACTATCGACTCGACTATCGACTATCGACTCGACTATCGACTCGACTATCGACTATCGACTCGACTATCGACTCGACTATCGACTCGACTATCGACTCGACTATCGACTATCGACTCGACTATCGACTATCGACTCGACTATCGACTATCGACTCGCCTATCGACTATCGACTCGACTATCGACTATCAACTCGACTATCGACTCGACTATCGACTATCGACTCGACTATCGACTATCAACTCGACTATCGACTCGACTATCGACTATCGACTCGACTATCGACTATCGACTCGACTATCGACTATCGACTCGACTATCGACTATCGACTCGACTATCGACTATCGACTCGACTATCGACTCGACTATCGACTATCGACTCGACTATCGACTATCGACTCGACTATCGACTATCGACTCGACTATCGACTATCGACTCGACTATCGACTATCGACTCGACTACCGACTCGACTATCGACTATCGACTCGACTACCGACTCGACTCGACTCGACTATCGACTCGACTCGACTCGACTATCGACTCGACTCGACTCGACTATCGACTCGACTCGACTCGACTCGACTCGACTCGACTATCGACTCGACTCGACTCGACTCGACTATCGACTCGACTCGACTATCGACTCGACTCGACTATCGACTCGACTATCGACTCGACTATCGACTCGACTCGACTCGACTCGACTATCGACTCGACTCGACTCGACTCGACTATCGACTCGACTCGACTCGACTATCGACTCGACTCGACTCGACTATCGACTCGACTCGACTCGACTATCGACTCGACTATCGACTCGACTATCGACTATCGACTCGACTATCGACTCGACTATCGACTCGACTATCGACTCGACTATCGACTATCGACTCGACTATCGACTATCGACTCGACTATCGACTCGACTATCGACTATCGACTCGACTATCGACTATCGACTCGACTATCGACTATCGACTCGACTATCGACTATCGACTCGCCTATCGACTATCAACTCGACTATCGACTCGACTATCGACTATCGACTATCGACTCGACTATCGACTATCGACTCGACTATCGACTATTGACTCGACTATCGACTATCGACTCGACTATCGACTATCGACTCGACTATCGACTATCGACTCGACTATCGACTATCGACTCGACTATCGACTATCGACTCGACTATCGACTATCGACTCGACTATCGACTATCGACTCGACTATCGACTATCGACTCGACTATCGACTATCGACTCGACTCGACTACCGACTCGACTCGACTCGACTATCGACTCGACTCGAATCGACTCGACTATCGACTCGACTCGACTATCGACTCGACTATCGACTCGACTCGACTCGACTCGACTATCGACTCGACTCGACTCGACTATCGACTCGACTCGACTATCGAATCGACTATCGACTCGACTCGACTCGACTCGACTATCGACTCGACTCGACTCGACTATCGACTCGACTCGACTCGACTCGACTCGACTCGACTATCGACTCGACTCGACTCGACTCGACTATCGACTCGACTATCGACTATCGACTCGACTCGACTATCGACTCGACTCGACTCGACTATCGACTCGACTCGACTCGACTATCGACTCGACTCGACTCGACTATCGACTCGACTCGACTCGACTATCGACTATCGACTCGACTCGACTCGACTATCGACTCGACTCGACTCGACTCGACTATCGACTATCGACTATCGACTCGACTATCGACTCGACTATCGACTCGACTATCGACTCGACTATCGACTCGACTATCGACTCGACTATCGACTCGACTATCGACTCGACTATCGACTCGACTATCGACTCGACTATCGACTCGACTATCGACTCGACTATCGACTCGACTATCGACTCGACTATCGACTGGACTATCGACTCGACTATCGACTCGACTATCGACTCGACTATCGACTCGACTATCGACTCGACTATCGACTCGACTATCGACTCGACTATCGACTCGACTATCGACTCGACTATCGACTATCGACTATCGACTCGACTATCGACTATCGACTCGACTATCGACTCGACTATCGACTATCGACTCGACTATCGACTATCGACTCGACTATCGACTATCGACTCGACTATCGACTATCGACTCGCCTATCGACTATCGACTCGACTATCGACTATCGACTCGACTATCGACTATCGACTCGACTATCGACTATCGACTCGACTATCGACTATCGACTCGACTATCGACTATCGACTCGACTATCGACTATCGACTCGACTATCGACTATCGACTATCGACTCGACTATCGACTATCGACTCGACTATCGACTCGACTATTGACTATCGACTCGACTATCGACTCGACTATCGACTATCGACTCGACTATCGACTATCGACTCGACTATCGACTCGACTATCGACTCGGCTATCGACTCGACTATCGACTCGACTATCGACTCGACTATAGACTATCGACTCGACTATCGACTATCGACTCGACTATCGACTATCGACTCGACTATCGACTCGACTATCGACTCGACTATCGACTCGACTATCGACTCGACTATCGACTCGACTATCGACTCGATTATCGACTATCGACTCGACTATCGACTATCGACTCGACTATCGACTATCGACTCGACTATCGACTATCGACTCGACTATCGACTATCGACTATCGACTATCGACTCGACTATCGACTCGACTATCGACTCGACTATCGACTCGACTCGACTCGACTATCGACTCGACTATCGACTATCGACTCGACTATCGACTCGACTATCGACTCGACTATCGACTCGACTATCGACTATCGACTCGACTATCGACTATCGACTCGACTATCGACTATCGACTCGCCTATCGACTATCGACTCGACTATCGACTATCGACTCGACTATCGACTCGACTATCGACTATCGACTCGACTATCGACTATCGACTCGACTATCGACTATCGACTCGACTATCGACTATCGACTCGACTATCGACTATCGACTCGACTATCGACTATCGACTCGACTATCGACTCGACTATCGACTATCGACTCGACTATCGACTATCGACTCGACTATCGACTATCGACTCGACTATCGACTATCGACTATCGACTCGACTATCGACTATCGACTATCGACTCGACTATCGACTATCGACTCGACTATCGACTATCGACTCGACTATCGACTATCGACTCGACTATCGACTCGACTATCGACTATCGACTCGACTATCGACTATCGACTCGACTATCGACTCGACTATCGACTCGACTATCGACTCGACTATCGACTCGACTATCGACTCGACTATCGACTCGACTATCGACTCGACTATCGACTCGACTATCGACTCGACTATCGACTCGATTATCGACTATCGACTCGACTATCGACTATCGACTATCGACTCGACTATCGACTATCGACTCGACTATCGACTATCGACTCGACTATCGACTATCGACTCGATTATCGACTATCGACTCGACTATCGACTATCGACTCGACTATCGACTATCGACTCGACTATCGACTATCGACTCGACTATCGACTATCGACTCGACTATCGACTATCGACTCGACTATCGACTATCGACTCGACTATCGACTATCGACTCGACTATCGACTCGATTATCGACTATCGACTATCGACTCGACTATCGACTATCGACTCGACTATCGACTATCGACTCGACTATCGACTCGAATATCGACTATCGACTATCGACTCGACTATCGACTATCGCCTCGACTATCGACTATCGACTATCGACTCGACTATCAACTCGACTATCGACTCGACTATCGACTCGACTATCGACTCGACTATCGACTATCGACTCGACTATAGACTATCGACTCGACTATCGACTCGACTATCGACTATCGACTCGACTATCGACTCGACTATCGACTCGACTATCGACTCGACTATCGACTATCGACTCGACTATCGACTCGACTATCGACTCGACTATCGACTCGACTATCGACTATCGACTCGACTATCGACTATCGACTCGCCTATCGACTATCAACTCGACTATCGACTATCGACTCGACTATCGACTATCGACTCGACTATCGACTATTGACTCGACTATCGACTATCGACTCGACTATCGACTATCGACTCGACTATCGACTATCGACTCGACTATCGACTATCGACTCGACTATCGACTATCGACTCGACTATCGACTATCGACTCGACTATCGACTATCGACTCGACTATCGACTATCGACTCGACTATCGACTATCGACTCGACTATCGACTATCGACTATCGACTCGACTATCGACTCGACTATCGACTCGACTATCGACTATCGACTATCGACTCGACTATCGACTATCGACTCGACTATCGACTCGACTATCGACTCGACTATCGACTATCGACTCGACTATCGACTATCGACTCGACTATCGACTCGCCTATCGACTATCGACTCGACTATCGACTATCGACTCGACTATCGACTATCGACTCGACTATCGACTATCGACTATCGACTCGACTATCGACTATCGACTCGACTATCGACTATCGACTCGACTATCGACTATCGACACGACTATCGACTATCGACTATCGACTCGACTATCGACTATCGACTCGACTATCGACTATCGACTCGACTATCGACTCGACTATCGACTATCGACTCGACTATCGACTATCGACTCGACTATCGACTATCGACTCGACTATCGACTATCGACTCGACTATCGACTATCGACTCGACTATCGACTATCGAATCGACTATCGACTCGACTATCGACTATCGACTCGACTATCGACTATCGACTCGACTATCGACTATCGACTCGACTTTCGACTATCGACTCGACTATCGACTATCGACTCGACTATCGACTCGACTATCGACTCGACTATCGACTCGACTATCGACTCGACTATCGACTCGACTATCGACTCGACTATCGACTCGACTATCGACTCGACTATCGACTCGACTATCGACTCGACTATCGACTCGACTATCGACTCGACTATCGACTCGACTATCGACTCGACTATCGACTCGACTCGACTCGACTATCGACTCGACTATCGACACGACTATCGACTATCGACTCGACTATCGACTCCACTATCGACTCGACTATCGACTCGACTATCGACTATCGACTCGACTATCGACTATCGACTCGACTATCGACTATCGACTCGACTATCGACAATCGACTCGCCTATCGACTATCAACTCGACTATCGACTCGACTATCGACTATCGACTATCGACTCGACTATCGACTATCGACTCGACTATCGACTATCGACTCGACTATCGACTATCGACTCGACTATCGACTATCGACTCGACTATCGACTATCGACTCGACTATCGACTATCGACTCGACTATCGACTATCGACTCGACTATCGACTATCGACTCGACTATCGACTATCGACTCGACTATCGACTATCGACTCGACTATCGACTATCGACTCGACTATCGACTCGACTATCGACTATCGACTATCGACTCGACTATCGACTATCGACTCGACTATCGACTATCGACTCGACTATCGACTATCGACTCGACTATCGACTATCGACTCGACTATCGACTCGATTATCGACTATCGACTATCGACTCGACTATCGACTATCGACTCGACTATCGACTCGAATATCGACTATCGACTATCGACTCGACTATCGACTATCGCCTCGACTATCGACTATCGACTATCGACTCGACTATCAACTCGACTATCGACTCGACTATCGACTCGACTATCGACTCGACTATCGACTATCGACTCGACTATAGACTATCGACTCGACTATCGACTCGACTATCGACTATCGACTCGACTATCGACTCGACTATCGACTCGACTATCGACTCGACTATCGACTCGACTATCGACTATCGACTCGACTATCGACTCGACTATCGACTCGACTATCGACTCGACTATCGACTCGACTATCGACTATCGACTCGACTATCGACTATCGACTCGACTATCGACTATCGACTCGCCTATCGACTATCAACTCGACTATCGACTATCGACTCGACTATCGACTATCGACTCGACTATCGACTATCGACTCGACTATCGACTATCGACTCGACTATCGACTATCGACTCGACTATCGACTCGACTATCGACTCGACTATCGACTCGACTATCGACTATCGACTCGACTATCGACTATCGACTCGCCTATCGACTATCGACTCGACTATCGACTCGATTATCGACTATCGACTCGACTATCGACTATCAACTATCGACTCGACTATCGACTATCGACTCGACTATCGACTCGACTATCGACTATCGACTCGACTATCGACTATCGACTCGACTATCGACTATCGACTCGACTATCGACTATCGACTCGACTATCGACTATCGACTCGACTATCGACTATCGACTCGACTATCGACTATCGACTCGACTATCGACTATCGACTCGACTATCGACTCGATTATCGACTATCGACTATCGACTCGACTATCGACTATCGACTCGACTATCGACTCGACTATCGACTATCGACTATCGACTCGACTATCGACTATCGACTCGACTATCGACTATCGACTCGACTATCGACTATCGACTCGACTATCGACTATCGACTCGACTATCGACTATCGACTCGACTATCGACTCGACTATCGACTCGACTATCGACTCGACTATCGACTCGACTATCGACTATCGACTCGACTATCGACTATCGACTCGACTATCGACTCGATTATCGACTATCGACTCGACTATCGACTATCGACTCGACTATCGACTATCGACTCGACTATCGACTATCGACTATCGACTCGACTATCGACTATCGACTCGACTATCGACTATCGACTATCGACTCGACTATCGACTATCGACTCGACTATCGACTATCGACTCGACTATCGACTATCGACACGACTATCGACTATCGACTATCGACTCGACTATCGACTATCGACTCGACTATCGACTATCGACTCGACTATCGACTCGACTATCGATTATCGACTCGACTATCGACTCGACTATCGACTCGACTATCGACTATCGACTCGACTATCGACTCGACTATCGACTCGACTATCGACTCGACTATCGACTCGACTATCGACTCGACTATCGACTATCGACTCGACTATCGACTCGACTATCGACTATCGACTCGACTATCGACTATCGACTCGACTATCGACTATCGACTCGACTATCGACTCGACTATCGACTATCGACTCGACTATCGACTCGACTATCGACTCGACTATCGACTCGACTATCGACTATCGACTCGACTATCGACTATCGACTCGACTATCGACTATCGACTCGCCTATCGACTATCGACTCGACTATCGACTATCAACTCGACTATCGACTCGACTATCGACTATCGACTCGACTATCGACTATCAACTCGACTA
>OW121815.1:31206183-31375065 GCA_933228935.1 Pemphredon lugubris
TCGACTATCGACATCGACTCGACTATCGACTATCGACTCGACTATCGACTATCGACTCGACTATCGACTATCGACTCTACTATCGACTATCGACTCGACTATCGACTATCGACTCGACTATCGACTATCGACTCGACTATCGACTCGACTATCGACTATCGACTCGACTATCGACTATCGACTATCGACTCGACTATCGACTATCGACTCGACTATCGACTATCGACTCGACTATCGACTCGACTATCGACTATCGACTATCGACTCGACTATCGACTATCGACTCGACTATCGACTATCGATTCGACTATCGACTCGACTATCGACTATCGACTCGACTATCGACTATCGACTCGACTATCGACTATCGACTATCGACTCGACTATCGACTATCGACTCGACTATCGACTCGACTATCGACTCGACTTATCGACTATCGACTCGACTATCGACTATCGACTCGACTATCGACTATCGACTCGACTATCGACTATCGACTATCGACTCGACTATCGACTATCGACTATCGACTCGACTATCGACTATCGCCTCGACTATCGACTATCGACTATCGACTCGACTATCGACTATCGACTCGACTCGACTATCGACTATCGACTCGACTATCGACTATCGACTCGACTATCGACTCGACTATCGACTATCGACTATCGACTCGACTATCGACTATCGACTCGACTATCGACTATCGATTCGACTATCGACTCGACTATCGACTATCGACTCGACTATCGACTATCGACTCGACTATCGACTATCGACTCGACTATCGACTATCGACTATCGACTCGACTATCGACTATCGACTCGACTATCGACTCGACTATCGACTCGATTATCGACTATCGACTCGACTATCGACTATCGACTCGACTATCGACTATCGACTCGACTATCGACTATCGACTCGACTATCGACTATCGACTATCGACTCGACTATCGACTATCGACTATCGACTCGACTATCGACTATCGACTATCGACTCGACTATCGACTCGACTATCGACTATCGACTCGACTATCGACTATCGACTCGACTATCGACTATCGACTATCGACTCGACTATCGACTATCGACTCGACTATCGACTCGACTATCGACTCGACTATCGACTATCGACTCGACTATCGACTATCGACTCGACTATCGACTATCGACTCGACTATCGACTATCGACTCGACTATCGACTATCGACTCGACTATCGACTATCGACTCGACTATCGACTATCGACTCGACTATCGACTATCGACTCGACTATCGACTCGACTATCGACTATCGACTCGACTATCGACTATCGACTATCGACTCGACTATCGACTCGACTATCGACTCGACTATCGACTCGACTATCGACTCGACTATCGACTCGACTATCGACTATCGACTCGACTATCGACTATCGACTCGACTATCGACTATCGACTCGACTATCGACTATCGACTCTACTATCGACTATCGACTCGACTATCGACTATCGACTCGACTATCGACTATCGACTCGACTATCGACTATCGACTATCGACTCGACTATCGACTATCGACTCGACTATCGACTATCGATTCGACTATCGACTCGACTATCGACTATCGACTCGACTATCGACTATCGACTCGACTATCGACTATCGACTATCGACTCGACTATCGACTATCGACTCGACTATCGACTCGACTATCGACTCGATTATCGACTATCGACTCGACTATCGACTATCGACTCGACTATCGACTATCGACTCGACTATCGACTATCGACTATCGACTCGACTATCGACTATCGACTATCGACTCGACTATCGACTATCGCCTCGACTATCGACTATCGACTATCGACTCGACTATCGACTATCGACTCGACTATCGACTATCGACTCGACTATCGACTATCGACTCGACTATCGACTCGACTATCGACTATCGACTATCGACTCGACTATCGACTATCGACTCGACTATCGACTCTCGATTCGACTATCGACTCGACTATCGACTATCGACTCGACTATCGACTATCGACTCGACTATCGACTATCGACTCGACTATCGACTATCGACTATCGACTCGACTATCGACTATCGACTCGACTATCGACTCGACTATCGACTCGATTATCGACTATCGACTCGACTATCGACTATCGACTCGACTATCGACTATCGACTCGACTATCGACTATCGACTCGACTATCGACTATCGACTATCGACTCGACTATCGACTATCGACTATCGACTCGACTATCGACTATCGACTATCGACTCGACTATCGACTCGACTATCGACTATCGACTCGACTATCGACTATCGACTCGACTATCGACTATCGACTATCGACTCGACTATCGACTATCGACTCGACTATCGACTCGACTATCGACTCGATTATCGACTATCGACTCGACTATCGACTATCGACTCGACTATCGACTATCGACTCGATTATCGACTATCGACTCGACTATCGACTATCGACTCGACTATCGACTATCGACTCGACTATCAACTATCGACTCGACTATCGACTATCGACTCGACTATCGACTCGACTATCGACTATCGCCTCGACTATCGACTATCGACTATCGACTCGACTATCGACTCGACTATCGACTCGACTATCGACTCGACTATCGACTCGACTATCGACTATCGACTATCGACTCGACTATCGACTATCGACTCGACTATCGACTATCGACTCGACTATCGACTATCGACTCTACTATCGACTATCGACTCGACTATCGACTATCGACTCGACTATCGACTATCGACTCGACTATCGACTCGACTATCGACTATCGACTCGACTATCGACTATCGACTATCGACTCGACTATCGACTATCGACTCGACTATCGACTATCGACTCGACTATCGACTCGACTATCGACTATCGACTATCGACTCGACTATCGACTATCGACTCGACTATCGACTATCGACTCGACTATCGACTCGACTATCGACTATCGACTCGACTATCGACTATCGACTCGACTATCGACTATCGACTCGACTATCGACTATCGACTATCGACTCGACTATCGACTATCGACTCGACTATCGACTCGACTATCGACTCGATTATCGACTATCGACTCGACTATCGACTATCGACTCGACTATCGACTATCGACTATCGACTCGACTATCGACTATCGACTATCGACTATCGACTCGACTATCGACTATCGACTATCGACTCGACTATCGACTCGACTATCGACTCGACTATCGACTATCGACTCGACTATCGACTATCGACTCGACTAGCGACTATCGACTCGCCTATCGACTATCGACTCGACTATCGACTATTGACTCGACTATCGACTATCGACTCGACTATCGACTATCGACTCGACTATCGACTATCGACTCGACTATCGACTATCGACTCGACTATCGACTATCGACTCGACTATCGACTCGATTATCGACTATCGACTATCGACTCGACTATCGACTATCGACTCGACTATCGACTATCGACTCGATTATCGACTATCGACTATCGACTCGACTATCGACTATCGACTCGATTATCGACTATCGACTCGACTATCGACTATCGACTCGACTATCGACTATCGACTCGACTATCAACTATCGACTCGACTATCGACTATCGACTCGACTATCGACTCGACTATCGACTATCGACTCGACTATCGACTATCGACTATCGACTATCGACTCGACTATCGACTCGACTATCGACTCGACTATCGACTCGACTATCGACTATCGACTCGACTATCGACTATCGACTCGACTATCGACTCGACTATCGACTATCGACTCGACTATCGACTATCGACTATCGACTCGACTATCGACTATCGACTCGACTATCGACTCGACTATCGACTATCGACTATCGACTATCGATTCGACTATCGACTCGACTATCGACTCGACTATCGACTATCGACTCGACTATCGACTATCGACTCGACTATCGACTATCGACTCGACTATCGACTATCGACTATCGACTCGATTATCGACTATCGACTCGACCATCGACTATCGACTCGACTATCGACTATCGACTCGACTATCGACTCGACTATCGACTCGATTATCGACTATCGACTCGACTATCGACTATCGACTCGACTATCGACTCGACTATCGACTCGACTATCGACTCGTCTATCGACTCGACTATCGACTCGATTATCGACTATCGACTCGACTATCGACTCGACTATCGACTATCGACTCGACTATCGACTATCGACTCGACTATCGACTATCGACTATCGACTCGACTATCGACTATCGACTATCGACTCGACTATCGACTCGACTATCGACTCGACTATCGACTATCGACTATCGACTCGACTATCGACTATCGATTCGACTATCGACTCGACTATCGACTATCGACTCGACTATCGACTATCGACTCGACTATCGACTATCGACTCGCCTATCGACAATCGACTCGACTATCGACTATCGACTCGACTATCGACTATCGACTCGACTATCGACTCGACTATCGACTATCGACTCGACTATCGACTCGACTATCGACTATCGACTCGACTATCGACTATCGACTCGACTATCGACTATCGACTCGACTATCGACTATCGACTCGACTATCGACTATCGACTCGACTACCGACTATCGACTCGACTAGCGACTATCGACTCGACTATCGACCATCGACTCGACTATCGACTATCGACTCGACTATCGACTATCGACTCGACTATCGACTATCGACTCTACTATCGACTATCGACTCGACTATCGACTATCGACTCGACTATCGACTATCGACTCGACTATCGACTCGACTATCGACTATCGCCTCGACTATCGACTATCGACTATCGACTCGACTATCGACTATCGACTCGACTATCGACTATCGACTCGACTATCGACTCGACTATCGACTATCGACTATCGACTCGACTATCGACTATCGACTCGACTATCGACTATCGATTCGACTATCGACTCGACTATCGACTATCGACTCGACTATCGACTATCGACTCGACTATCGACTATCGACTATCGACTCGACTATCGACTATCGACTCGACTATCGACTCGACTATCGACTCGAATATCGACTATCGACTCGACTATCGACTATCGACTCGACTATCGACTATCGACTCGACTATCGACTATCGACTATCGACTCGACTATCGACTATCGACTATCGACTCGACTATCGACTATCGACTATCGACTCGACTATCGACTATCGCCTCGACTATCGACTATCGACTATCGACTCGACTATCGACTATCGACTCGACTATCGACTATCGACTCGACTATCGACTATCGACTCGACTATCGACTCGACTATCGACTATCGACTATCGACTCGACTATCGACTATCGACTCGACTATCGACTATCGATTCGACTATCGACTCGACTATCGACTATCGACTCGACTATCGACTATCGACTCGACTATCGACTATCGACTCGACTATCGACTATCGACTATCGACTCGACTATCGACTATCGACTCGACTATCGACTCGACTATCGACTCGATTATCGACTATCGACTCGACTATCGACTATCGACTCGACTATCGACTATCGACTCGACTATCGACTATCGACTCGACTATCGACTATCGACTATCGACTCGACTATCGACTATCGACTATCGACTCGACTATCGACTATCGACTATCGACTCGACTATCGACTCGACTATCGACTATCGACTCGACTATCGACTATCGACTCGACTATCGACTATCGACTCGACTATCGACTATCGACTATCGACTCGACTATCGACTATCGACTATCGACTCGACTATCGACTCGACTATCGACTCGACTATCGACTATCGACTATCGACTCGACTATCGACTATCGACTCGACTATCGACTATCGACTCGACTATCGACTCGACTATCGACTATCGACTCGACTATCGACTATCGACTCGCCTATCGACTATCGACTCGACTATCGACTATCGACTCGACTATCGACTATCGACTCGACTATCGACTATCGACTCGACTATCGACTATCGACTCGACTATCGACTATCGACTCGACTATCGACTATCGACTCGACTATCGACCATCGACTCGACTATCGACTATCGACTCGACTATCGACTATCGACTCGACTATCGACTATCGACTCTACTATCGACTATCGACTCGACTATCGACTATCGACTCGACTATCGACTATCGACTCGACTATCGACTCGACTATCGACTATCGACTCGACTATCGACTATCGCCTCGACTATCGACTATCGACTATCGACTCGACTATCGACTATCGACTCGACTATCGACTCGACTATCGACTCGACTATCGACTCGACTATCGACTCGACTATCGACTCGACTATCGACTCGACTATCGACTATCGACTCGACTATGGACTATCGACTCGACTATCGACTTGACTATCGACTATCGACTCGACTATCGACTCGACTATCGAATCGACTATCGACTCGACTATCGACTATCGACTCGACTATCGACTATCGACTCGACTATCGACTATCGACTCGACTAGCGACTATCGACTCGCCTATCGACTATCGACTCGACTATCGACTATTGACTCGACTATCGACTATCGACTCGACTATCGACTATCGACTCGACTATCGACTATCGACTCGACTATCGACTATCGACTCGACTATCGACTATCGACTCGACTATCGACTCGATTATCGACTATCGACTATCGACTCGACTATCGACTATCGACTCGACTATCGACTATCGACTCGATTATCGACTATCGACTCGACTATCGACTATCGACTCGACTATCGACTATCGACTCGACTATCGACTATCGACTCGACTATCGACTATCGACTCGACTATCGACTCGACTATCGACTATCGCCTCGACTATCGACTATCGACTATCGACTCGACTATCGACTCGACTATCGACTCGACTATCGACTCGACTATCGACTCGACTATCGACTATCGACTATCGACTCGACTATCGACTATCGACTCGACTATCGACTATCGACTCGACTATCGACTATCGACTCTACTATCGACTATCGACTCGACTATCGACTATCGACTCGACTATCGACTATCGACTCGACTATCGACTCGACTATCGACTATCGCCTCGACTATCGACTATCGACTATCGACTCGACTATCGACTATCGACTCGACTATCGACTATCGACTCGACTATCGACTCGACTATCGACTATCGACTATCGACTCGACTATCGACTATCGACTCGACTATCGACTATCGACTCGACTATCGACTATCGACTCGACTATCGACTCGACTATCGACTATCGACTCGACTATCGACTATCGACTCGACTATCGACTATCGACTCGACTATCGACTATCGACTATCGACTCGACTATCGACTATCGACTCGACTATCGACTCGACTATCGACTCGATTATCGACTATCGACTCGACTATCGACTATCGACTCGACTATCGACTATCGACTATCGACTCGACTATCGACTATCGACTATCGACTATCGACTCGACTATCGACTATCGACTATCGACTCGACTATCGACTCGACTATCGACTCGACTATCGACTATCGACTCGACTATCGACTATCGACTCGACTAGCGACTATCGACTCGCCTATCGACTATCGACTCGACTATCGACTATTGACTCGACTATCGACTATCGACTCGACTATCGACTATCGACTCGACTATCGACTATCGACTCGACTATCGACTATCGACTCGACTATCGACTATCGACTCGACTATCGACTCGATTATCGACTATCGACTATCGACTCGACTATCGACTATCGACTCGACTATCGACTATCGACTCGATTATCGACTATCGACTCGACTATCGACTATCGACTCGACTATCGACTATCGACTCGACTATCAACTATCGACTCGACTATCGACTATCGACTCGACTATCGACTCGACTATCGACTATCGCCTCGACTATCGACTATCGACTCGACTATCGACTATCGACTCGACTATCGACTCGACTATCGACTCGACTATCGACTCGACTATCGACTATCGACTCGACTATCGACTATCGACTCGACTATCGACTCGACTATCGACTATCGACTCGACTATCGACTATCGACTATCGACTCGACTATCGACTATCGACTATCGACTCGACTATCGACTATCGACTATCGACTCGACTATCGACTCGACTATCGACTCGACTATCGACTATCGACTATCGACTCGACTATCGACTATCGACTCGACTATCGACTCGACTATCGACTCGACTATCGACTATCGACTCTACTATCGACTATCGACTCGACTATCGACTATCGACTATCGACTCGACTATCGACTCGACTATCGACTCGACTATCGACTATCGACTCGACTATCGACTATCGACTCGACTAGCGACTATCGACTCGCCTATCGACTATCGACTCGACTATCGACTATTGACTCGACTATCGACTATCGACTCGACTATCGACTATCGACTCGACTATCGTCTATCGACTCGACTATCGACTATCGACTCGACTATCGACTATCGACTCGACTATCGACTCGATTATCGACTATCGACTATCGACTCGACTATCGACTATCGACTCGACTATCGACTATCGACTCGATTATCGACTATCGACTCGACTATCGACTATCGACTCGACTATCGACTATCGACTCGACTATCAACTATCGACTCGACTATCGACTATCGACTCGACTATCGACTCGACTATCGACTATCGACTCGACTATCGACTATCGACTATCGACTATCGACTCGACTATCGACTCGACTATCGACTCGACTATCGACTCGACTATCGACTATCGACTCGACTATCGACTATCGACTCGACTATCGACTCGACTATCGACTATCGACTCGACTATCGACTATCGACTATCGACTCGACTATCGACTATCGACTCGACTATCGACTCGACTATCGACTATCGACTATCGACTATCGATTCGACTATCGACTCGACTATCGACTATCGACTCGACTATCGACTATCGACTCGACTATCGACTATCGACTCGACTATCGACTATCGACTCGACTATCGACTATCGACTCGATTATCGACTATCGACTCGACCATCGACTATCGACTCGACTATCGACTATCGACTCGACTATCGACTCGACTATCGACTCGATTATCGACTATCGACTCGACTATCGACTATCGACTCGACTATCGACTCGACTATCGACTCGACTATCGACTCGTCTATCGACTCGACTATCGACTCGATTATCGACTATCGACTCGACTATCGACTCGACTATCGACTATCGACTCGACTATCGACTATCGACTCGACTATCGACTATCGACTATCGACTCGACTATCGACTATCGACTATCGACTCGACTATCGACTCGACTATCGACTCGACTATCGACTATCGACTATCGACTCGACTATCGACTATCGATTCGACTATCGACTCGACTATCGACTATCGACTCGACTATCGACTATCGACTCGACTATCGACTATCGACTCGCCTATCGACAATCGACTCGACTATCGACTATCGACTCGACTATCGACTATCGACTCGACTATCGACTCGACTATCGACTATCGACTCGACTATCGACTATCGACTCGACTATCGACTCGACTATCGACTATCGACTCGACTATCGACTATCGACTCGACTATCGACTATCGACTCGACTATCGACTATCGACTCGACTACCGACTATCGACTCGACTAGCGACTATCGACTCGACTATCGACTATCGACTCGACTATCGACTATCGACTCGACTATCGACTATCGACTCGACTATCGACTATCGACTCTACTATCGACTATCGACTCGACTATCGACTATCGACTCGACTATCGACTATCGACTCGACTATCGACTCGACTATCGACTATCGCCTCGACTATCGACTATCGACTATCGACTCGACTATCGACTATCGACTCGACTATCGACTATCGACTCGACTATCGACTCGACTATCGACTATCGACTATCGACTCGACTATCGACTATCGACTCGACTATCGACTATCGATTCGACTATCGACTCGACTATCGACTATCGACTCGACTATCGACTATCGACTCGACTATCGACTATCTACTATCGACTCGACTATCGACTATCGACTCGACTATCGACTCGACTATCGACTCGATTATCGACTATCGACTCGACTATCGACTATCGACTCGACTATCGACTATCGACTCGACTATCGACTATCGACTATCGACTCGACTATCGACTATCGACTATCGACTCGACTATCGACTATCGACTATCGACTCGACTATCGACTATCGCCTCGACTATCGACTATCGACTATCGACTCGAATATCGACTATCGACTCGACTATCGACTATCGACTCGACTATCGACTATCGACTCGACTATCGACTCGACTATCGACTATCGACTATCGACTCGACTATCGACTATCGACTCGACTATCGACTATCGATTCGACTATCGACTCGACTATCGACTATCGACTCGACTATCGACTATCGACTCGACTATCGACTATCGACTCGACTATCGACTATCGACTATCGACTCGACTATCGACTATCGACTCGACTATCGACTCGACTATCGACTCGATTATCGACTATCGACTCGACTATCGACTATCGACTCGACTATCGACTATCGACTCGACTATCGACTATCGACTCGACTATCGACTATCGACTATCGACTCGACTATCGACTATCGACTATCGACTCGACTATCGACTATCGACTATCGACTCGACTATCGACTCGACTATCGACTATCGACTCGACTATCGACTATCGACTCGACTATCGACTATCGACTATCGACTCGACTATCGACTATCGACTATCGACTCGACTATCGACTCGACTATCGACTCGACTATCGACTATCGACTATCGACTCGACTATCGACTATCGACTCGACTATCGACTATCGACTCGACTATCGACTCGACTATCGACTATCGACTCGACTATCGACTATCGACTCGCCTATCGACTATCGACTCGACTATCGACTATCGACTCGACTATCGACTATCGACTCGACTATCGACTATCGACTCGACTATCGACTATCGACTCGACTATCGACTATCGACTCGACTATCGACTATCGACTCGACTATCGACCATCGACTCGACTATCGACTATCGACTCGACTATCGACTATCGACTCGACTATCGACTATCGACTCTACTATCGACTATCGACTCGACTATCGACTATCGACTCGACTATCGACTATCGACTCGACTATCGACTCGACTATCGACTATCGACTCGACTATCGACTATCGCCTCGACTATCGACTATCGACTATCGACTCGACTATCGACTATCGACTCGACTATCGACTCGACTATCGACTCGACTATCGACTCGACTATCGACTCGACTATCGACTCGACTATCGACTCGACTATCGACTATCGACTCGACTATGGACTATCGACTCGACTATCGACTTGACTATCGACTATCGACTCGACTATCGACTCGACTATCGAATCGACTATCGACTCGACTATCGACTATCGACTCGACTATCGACTATCGACTCGACTATCGACTATCGACTCGACTCGCGACTATCGACTCGCCTATCGACTATCGACTCGACTATCGACTATTGACTCGACTATCGACTATCGACTCGACTATCGACTATCGACTCGACTATCGACTATCGACTCGACTATCGACTATCGACTCGACTATCGACTATCGACTCGACTATCGACTATCGACTCGACTATCGACTCGATTATCGACTATCGACTATCGACTCGACTATCGACTATCGACTCGACTATCGACTATCGACTCGATTATCGACTATCGACTCGACTATCGACTATCGACTCGACTATCGACTATCGACTCGACTATCAACTATCGACTCGACTATCGACTATCGACTCGACTATCGACTCGACTATCGACTATCGCCTCGACTATCGACTATCGACTATCGACTCGACTATCGACTCGACTATCGACTCGACTATCGACTCGACTATCGACTCGACTATCGACTATCGACTATCGACTCGACTATCGACTATCGACTCGACTATCGACTATCGACTCGACTATCGACTATCGACTCTACTATCGACTATCGACTCGACTATCGACTATCGACTCGACTATCGACTATCGACTCGACTATCGACTCGACTATCGACTATCGCCTCGACTATCGACTATCGACTATCGACTCGACTATCGACTATCGACTCGACTATCGACTATCGACTCGACTATCGACTCGACTATCGACTATCGACTATCGACTCGACTATCGACTATCGACTCGACTATCGACTATCGACTCGACTATCGACTATCGACTCGACTATCGACTCGACTATCGACTATCGACTCGACTATCGACTATCGACTCGACTATCGACTATCGACTCGACTATCGACTATCGACTATCGACTCGACTATCGACTATCGACTCGACTATCGACTCGACTATCGACTCGATTATCGACTATCGACTCGACTATCGACTATCGACTCGACTATCGACTATCGACTATCGACTCGACTATCGACTATCGACTATCGACTATCGACTCGACTATCGACTATCGACTATCGACTCGACTATCGACTCGACTATCGACTCGACTATCGACTATCGACTCGACTATCGACTATCGACTCGACTAGCGACTATCGACTCGCCTATCGACTATCGACTCGACTATCGACTATTGACTCGACTATCGACTATCGACTCGACTATCGACTATCGACTCGACTATCGACTCGATTATCGACTCGACTATCGACTATCGACTCGACTATCGACTATCGACTCGACTATCGACTCGATTATCGACTATCGACTATCGACTCGACTATCGACTATCGACTCGACTATCGACTATCGACTCGATTATCGACTATCGACTCGACTATCGACTATCGACTCGACTATCGACTATCGACTCGACTATCAACTATCGACTCGACTATCGACTATCGACTCGACTATCGACTCGACTATCGACTATCGCCTCGACTATCGACTATCGACTATCGACTCGACTATCGACTATCGACTCGACTATCGACTCGACTATCGACTCGACTATCGACTCGACTATCGACTATCGACTCGACTATCGACTATCGACTCGACTATCGACTCGACTATCGACTATCGACTCGACTATCGACTATCGACTATCGACTCGACTATCGACTATCGACTATCGACTCGACTATCGACTATCGACTATCGACTCGACTATCGACTCGACTATCGACTCGACTATCGACTATCGACTATCGACTCGACTATCGACTATCGACTCGACTATCGACTCGACTATCGACTATCGACTCGACTATCGACTCGACTATCGACTCGACTATCGACTATCGACTCTACTATCGACTATCGACTCGACTATCGACTATCGACTCGACTATCGACTATCGACTCGACTATCGACTCGACTATCGACTCGATTATCGACTATCGACTCGACTATCGACTATCGACTCGACTATCGACTCGACTATCGACTATCGACTATCGACTCGACTATCGACTATCGACTATCGACTCGACTATCGACTCGACTATCGACTCGACTATCGACTATCGACTCGACTATCGACTATCGACTCGACTATCGACTATCGACTCGACTATCGACTATCGACTCGACTATCGACTATCGACTATCGACTCGACTATCGACTATCGACTATCGACTCGACTATCGACTATCGACTCGACTATCGACTATCGACTCGACTATCGACTATCGACTCGACTATCGACTCGACTATCGACTATCGCCTCGACTATCGACTATCGACTCGACTATCGACTATCGACTCGACTATCGACTATCGACTCGACTATCGACTCGACTATCGACTATCGACTATCGACTCGACTATCGACTATCGACTCGACTATCGACTATCGACTCGACTATCGACTCGACTATCGACTATCGACTCGACTATCGACTATCGACTCGACTATCGACTATCGACTCGACTATCGACTATCGACTATCGACTCGACTATCGACTCGACTATCGACTCGATTATCGACTATCGACTCGACTATCGACTATCGACTCGACTATCGACTATCGACTATCGACTCGACTATCGACTATCGACTATCGACTATCGACTCGAGTATCGACTATCGACTATCGACTCGACTATCGACTCGACTATCGACTCGACTATCGACTATCGACTCGACTATCGACTATCGACTCGACTAGCGACTATCGACTCGCCTATCGACTATCGACTCGACTATCGACTATTGACTCGACTATCGACTATCGACTCGACTATCGACTATCGACTCGACTATCGACTATCGACTCGACTATCGACTATCGACTCGACTATCGACTATCGACTCGACTATCGACTCGATTATCGACTATCGACTATCGACTCGACTATCGACTATCGACTCGACTATCGACTCGATTATCGACTATCGACTCGACTATCGACTATCGACTCGACTATCGACTATCGACTCGACTATCAACTATCGACTCGACTATCGACTATCGACTCGACTATCGACTCGACTATCGACTATCGCCTCGACTATCGACTATCGACTATCGACTCGACTATCGACTATCGACTCGACTATCGACTCGACTATCGACTCGACTATCGACTCGACTATCGACTATCGACTCGACTATCGACTATCGACTCGACTATCGACTCGACTATCGACTATCGACTCGACTATCGACTATCGACTATCGACTCGACTATCGACTATCGACTATCGACTCGACTATCGACTATCGACTATCGACTCGACTATCGACTCGACTATCGACTCGACTATCGACTATCGACTATCGACTCGACTATCGACTATCGACTCGACTATCGACTCGACTATCGACTATCGACTCGACTATCGACTATCAACTCGACTATCGACTATTGACTCGACTATCGACTATCGACTCGACTATCGACTATCGACTCGACTATCGACTATCGACTCGACTATCGACTATCGACTCGACTATCGACTATCGACTCGACTATCGACTCGACTATCGACTCGACTATCGACTATCGACTATCGACTCGACTATCGACTATCGACTCGACTATCGACTCGACTATCGACTCGACTATCGACTCGACTATCGACTCGACTATCGACTCGACTATCGACTCGACTATCGACTCGACTATCGACTCGACTATCGACTATCGACTCGACTATCGACTCGACTATCGACTATCGACTCGACTATCGACTATCGACTCGACTATCGACTATCGACTATCGACTCGACTATCGACTATCGACTATCGACTCGACTATCGACTCGACTATCGACTATCGACTCGACTATCGACTCGACTATCGACTATCGACTCGACTATCGACTATCGACTCGACTATCGACTCGACTATCGACTATCGACTCGACTATCGACTATCGACTCGACTATCGACTCGACTATCGACTATCGCCTCGACTATCGACTATCGACTATCGACTCGATTATCGAATATCGACTCGACTATCGACTATCGACTCGACTATCGACTCGATTATCGACTATCGACTCGACTATCGACTATCGACTCGACTATCGACTATCGACTATCGACTCGACTATCGACTATCGACTATCGACTATCGACTCGAGTATCGACTATCGACTATCGACTCGACTATCGACTCGACTATCGACTCGACTATCGACTATCGACTCGACTATCGACTATCGACTCGACTAGCGACTATCGACTCGCCTATCGACTATCGACTCGACTATCGACTATTGACTCGACTATCGACTATCGACTCGACTATCGACTATCGACTCGACTATCGACTATCGACTCGACTATCGACTATCGACTCGACTATCGACTATCGACTCGACTATCGACTCGATTATCGACTATCGACTATCGACTCGACTATCGACTATCGACTCGACTATCGACTCGATTATCGACTATCGACTCGACTATCGACTATCGACTCGACTATCGACTATCGACTCGACTATCAACTATCGACTCGACTATCGACTATCGACTCGACTATCGACTCGACTATCGACTATCGCCTCGACTATCGACTATCGACTATCGACTCGACTATCGACTATCGACTCGACTATCGACTCGACTATCGACTCGACTATCGACTCGACTATCGACTATCGACTCGACTATCGACTATCGACTCGACTATCGACTCGACTATCGACTATCGACTCGACTATCGACTATCGACTATCGACTCGACTATCGACTATCGACTATCGACTCGACTATCGACTATCGACTATCGACTCGACTATCGACTCGACTATCGACTCGACTATCGACTATCGACTATCGACTCGACTATCGACTATCGACTCGACTATCGACTCGACTATCGACTATCGACTCGACTATCGACTATCAACTCGACTATCGACTATTGACTCGACTATCGACTATCGACTCGACTATCGACTATCGACTCGACTATCGACTATCGACTCGACTATCGACTATCGACTCGACTATCGACTATCGACTCGACTATCGACTCGACTATCGACTCGACTATCGACTATCGACTATCGACTCGACTATCGACTATCGACTCGACTATCGACTCGACTATCGACTCGACTATCGACTCGACTATCGACTCGACTATCGACTCGACTATCGACTCGACTATCGACTCGACTATCGACTCGACTATCGACTATCGACTCGACTATCGACTCGACTATCGACTATCGACTCGACTATCGACTATCGACTCGACTATCGACTATCGACTATCGACTCGACTATCGACTATCGACTATCGACTCGACTATCGACTCGACTATCGACTATCGACTCGACTATCGACTCGACTATCGACTATCGACTCGACTATCGACTATCGACTCGACTATCGACTCGACTATCGACTATCGACTCGACTATCGACTATCGACTCGACTATCGACTATCGACTCGACTATCGACTCGACTATCGACTATCGCCTCGACTATCGACTATCGACTATCGACTCGATTATCGAATATCGACTCGACTATCGACTATCGACTCGACTATCGACTATCGACTCGACTATCGACTATCTACTCGACTATCGACTATCGACTATCGACTCGACTATCGACTATCGACTATCGACTCGACTATCGACTCGACTATCGACTCGACTATCGACTATCGACTATCGACTCGACTATCGACTATCGACTCGACTACCGACTATCGACTCGACTAGCGACTATCGACTCGACTATCGACCATCGACTCGACTATCGACTATCGACTCGACTATCGACTATCGACTCGACTATCGACTATCGACTCTACTATCGACTATCGACTCGACTATCGACTATCGACTCGACTATCGACTATCGACTCGACTATCGACTCGACTATCGACTATCGACTATCGACTCGACTATCGACTATCGACTCGACTATCGACTCGACTATCGACTCGACTATCGACTCGACTATCGACTCGACTATCGACTCGACTATCGACTCGACTATCGACTCGACTATCGACTATCGACTCGACTATCGACTATCGACTCGACTATCGACTATCGACTCGCCTATCGACTATCGACTCGACTATCGACTATTGACTCGACTATCGACTATCGACTCGACTATCGACTATCGACTCGACTATCGACTATCGACTCGACTATCGACTATCGACTCGACTATCGACTATCGACTCGACTATCGACTATCGACTCGACTATCGACTCGATTATCGACTATCGACTATCGACTCGACTATCGACTATCGACTCGACTATCGACTATTGACTCGACTATCGACTATCGACTCGACTATCGACTATCGACTCGACTATCGACTATCGACTCGACTATCGACTATCGACTCGACTATCGACTCGATTATCGACTATCGACTATCGACTCGACTATCGACTATCGACTCGACTATCGACTATCGACTCGATTATCGACTATCGACTCGACTATCGACTATCGACTCGACTATCGACTATCGACTCGACTATCGACTATCGACTCGACTATCGACTATCGACTCGACTATCGACTCGACTATCGACTATCGCCTCGACTATCGACTATCGACTATCGACTCGACTATCGACTCGACTATCGACTCGACTATCGACTATCGCCTCGACTATCGACTATCGACTATCGACTCGACTATCGACTATCGACTCGACTATCGACTATCGACTCGACTATCGACTATCGACTCGACTATCGACTCGACTATCGACTCGACTATCGACTCGACTATCGACTCGACTATCGACTCGACTATCGACTCGACTATCGACTCGACTATCGACTATCGACTCGACTATCGACTATCGACTCGATTATCGACTATCGACTCGACCATCGACTATCGACTCGACTATCGACTATCGACTCGACTATCGACTATCGACTATCGACTCGACTATCGACTCGACTATCGACTCGACTATCGACTATCGACTCGACTATCGACTATCGACTCGACTAGACTATCGACTCGACTATCGACTATCGACTCTACTATCGACTATCGACTCGACTATCGACTATCGACTCGACTATCGACTATCGACTCGACTATCGACTCGACTATCGACTCGATTATCGACTATCGACTCGACTATCGACTATCGACTCGACTATCGACTATCGACTCGACTATCGACTATCGACTATCGACTCGACTATCGACTATCGACTATCGACTCGACTATCGACTCGACTATCGACTCGACTATCGACTATCGACTCGACTATCGACTATCGACTCGACTATCGACTATCGACTCGACTATCGACTCGACCATCGACTATCGACTCGACTATCGACTATCGACTATCGACTCGACTATCGACTATCGACTATCGACTCGACTATCGACTATCGACTATCGACTCGACTATCGACTCGACTATCGACTCGACTATCGACTATCGACTCGACTATCGACTATCGACTCGACTATCGACTATCGACTCGACTATCGACTCGACCATCGACTATCGACTCGACTATCGACTATCGACTATCGACTCGACTATCGACTATCGACTATCGACTCGACTATCGACTATCGACTCGACTATCGACTCGACTATCGACTCGACTATCGACTATCGACTATCGACTCGACTATCGACTATCGACTCGACTATCGACTCGACTATCGACTATCGACTCGACTATCGACTATCAACTCGACTATCGACTATTGACTCGACTATCGACTATCGACTCGACTATCGACTCGACTATCGACTATCGACTCGACTATCGACTATCGACTCGACTATCGACTATCGACTCGACTATCGACTCGACTATCGACTCGACTATCGACTATCGACTATCGACTCGACTATCGACTATCGACTCGACTATCGACTCGACTATCGACTCGACTATCGACTCGACTATCGACTCGACTATCGACTCGACTATCGACTCGACTATCGACTCGACTATCGACTATCGACTCGACTATCGACTATCGACTCGACTATCGACTCGACTATCGACTCGACTATCGACTATCGACTCTACTATCGACTATCGACTCGACTATCGACTATCGACTCGACTATCGACTATCGACTCTACTATCGACTATCGACTCGACTATCGACTATCGACTCGACTATCGACTATCGACTCGACTATGGACTATCGACTCGACTATCGACTCGACTATCGACTCGACTATCGACTATCGACTCGACTATCGACTCGACTATCGACTATCGACTCGACTATCGACTATCGACTCGACTATCGACTATCGACTCGACTATCGACTATCGACTCGCCTATCGACTATCGACTCGACTATCGACTATTGACTCGACTATCGACTATCGACTCGACTATCGACTATCGACTCGACTATCGACTATCGACTCGACTATCGACTATCGACTCGACTATCGACTATCGACTATCGACTCGACTATCGACTATCGACTCGACTATCGACTCGATTATCGACTATCGACTCGACTATCGACTATCGACTCGACTATCGACTATCGACTCGATTATCGACTATCGACTCGACTATCGACTATCGACTCGACTATCGACTATCGACTCGACTATCGACTATCGACTCGACTATCGACTATCGACTCGACTATCGACTCGACTATCGACTATCGCCTCGACTATCGACTATCGACTATCGACTCGACTATCGACTATCGACTCGACTATCGACTCGACTATCGACTATCGCCTCGACTATCGACTATCGACTATCGACTCGACTATCGACTATCGACTCGACTATCGACTCGACTATCGACTCGACTATCGACTCGACTATCGACTCGACTATCGACTCGACTATCGACTATCGACTCGACTATCGACTATCGACTCGATTATCGACTATCGACTATCGACTATCGACTCGACTATCGACTCGACTATCGACTCGACTATCGACTATCGACTCGACTATCGACTATCGACTCGACTATCGACTATCGACTCGACTATCGACTCGACTATCGACTCGACTATCGACTATCGACTCTACTATCGACTATCGACTCGACTATCGACTATCGACTCGACTATCGACTATCGACTCGACTATCGACTATCGACTCGACTATCGACTCGACTATCGACTCGATTATCGACTATCGACTCGACTATCGACTATCGACTCGACTATCGACTATCGACTCGACTATCGACTATCGACTATCGACTCGACTATCGACTATCGACTATCGACTCGACTATCGACTATCGACTATCGACTCGACTATCGACTCGACTATCGACTCGACTATCGACTATCGACTATCGACTCGACTATCGACTCGACTATCGACTCGACTATCGACTATCGACTCGACTATCGACTATCGACCCGACTATCGACTCGACTATCGACTATCGACTCGACTATCGACTATCGACTCGCCTATCGACTATCGACTCGACTATCGACTATCGACTCGACTATCGACTATCGACTCGACTATCGACTATCGACTCGACTATCGACTCGACTTTCGACTATCGACTCGACTATCGACTATCGACTCGACTATCGACTATCGACTCGACTATCGACTATCGAGTCGACTATCGACTATCGACTCGACTATCGACTATCGACTCGACTACCGACTATCGACTCGACTAGCGACTATCGACTCGACTATCGACCATCGACTCGACTATCGACTATCGACTCGACTATCGACTATCGACTCGACTATCGACTATCGACTCTACTATCGACTATCGACTCGACTATCGACTATCGACTCGACTATCGACTATCGACTCGACTATCGACTATCGACTCGACTATCGACTCGACTATCGACTATCGACTCGACTATCGACTATCGCCTCGACTATCGACTATCGACTATCGACTCGACTATCGACTCGACTATCGACTCGACTATCGACTCGACTATCGACTCGACTATCGACTCGACTATCGACTATCGACTCGACTATGGACTATCGACTCGACTATCGACTTGACTATCGACTATCGACTCGACTATCGACTCGACTATCGAATCGACTATCGACTCGACTATCGACTATCGACTCGACTATCGACTATCGACTCGACTATCGACTATCGACTCGACTATCGACTATCGACTCGCCTATCGACTATCGACTCGACTATCGACTATTGACTCGACTATCGACTATCGACTCGACTATCGACTATCGACTCGACTATCGACTATCGACTCGACTATCGACTATCGACTCGACTATCGACTATCGACTCGACTATCGACTCGATTATCGACTATCGACTCGACTATCGACTATCGACTCGACTATCGACTATCGACTCGACTATCGACTATCGACTCGACTATCGACTATCGACTCGACTATCGACTATCGACTCGACTATCGACTATCGACTCTACTATCGACTATCGACTCGACTATCGACTATCGACTATCGACTCGACTATCGACTATCGACTCGACTATCGACTATCGACTCGACTATCGACTATCGACTATCGACTCGACTATCGACTATCGACTATCGACTCGACTATCGACTCGACTATCGACTCGACTATCGACTATCGACTATCGACTATCGATTCGACTATCGACTCGACTATCGACTATCGACTCGACTATCGACTATCGACTCGACTATCGACTATCGACTCGACTATCGACTATCGACTCGACTATCGACTATCGACTCGATTATCGACTATCGACTCGACCATCGACTATCGACTCGACTATCGACTATCGACTCGACTATCGACTCGACTATCGACTCGATTATCGACTATCGACTCGACTATCGACTATCGACTCGACTATCGACTCGACTATCGACTCGACTATCGACTCGTCTATCGACTCGACTATCGACTCGATTATCGACTATCGACTCGACTATCGACTATCGACTCGACTATCGACTATCGACTCGACTATCGACTATCGACTCGACTATCGACTATCGACTCGACTATCGACTATCGACTATCGACTCGACTATCGACTATCGACTATCGACTCGACTATCGACTCGACTATCGACTCGACTATCGACTATCGACTATCGACTCGACTATCGACTATCGATTCGACTATCGACTGGACTATCGACTATCGACTCGACTATCGACTATCGACTCGACTATCGACTATCGACTCGCCTATCGACAATCGACTCGACTATCGACTATCGACTCGACTATCGACTATCGACTCGACTATCGACTCGACTATCGACTATCGACTCGACTATCGACTATCGACTCGACTATCGACTCGACTATCGACTATCGACTCGACTATCGACTATCGACTCGACTATCGACTATCGACTCGACTATCGACTATCGACTCGACTACCGACTATCGACTCGACTAGCGACTATCGACTCGACTATCGACCATCGACTCGACTATCGACTATCGACTCGACTATCGACTATCGACTCGACTATCGACTATCGACTCTACTATCGACTATCGACTCGACTATCGACTATCGACTCGACTATCGACTATCGACTCGACTATCGACTCGACTATCGACTCGACTATCGACTCGACTATCGACTCGACTATCGACTATCGACTCGACTATGGACTATCGACTCGACTATCGACTTGACTATCGACTATCGACTCGACTATCGACTCGACTATCGAATCGACTATCGACTCGACTATCGACTATCGACTCGACTATCGACTATCGACTCGACTATCGACTATCGACTCGACTATCGACTATCGACTCGCCTATCGACTATCGACTCGACTATCGACTATTGACTCGACTATCGACTATCGACTCGACTATCGACTATCGACTCGACTATCGACTATCGACTCGACTATCGACTATCGACTCGACTATCGACTATCGACTCGACTATCGACTCGATTATCGACTATCGACTATCGACTCGACTATCGACTATCGACTCGACTATCGACTATCGACTATCGACTCGACTATCGACTCGACTATCGACTATCGACTCGACTATCGACTATCGACTCGACTATCGACTATCGACTCGACTATCGACTCGACTATCGACTATCGCCTCGACTATCGACTATCGACTATCGACTCGACTATCGACTATCGACTCGACTATCGACTCGACTATCGACTCGACTATCGACTCGACTATCGACTCGACTATCGACTATCGACTCGACTATGGACTATCGACTCGACTATCGACTTGACTATCGACTATCGACTCGACTATCGACTCGACTATCGAATCGACTATCGACTCGACTATCGACTATCGACTCGACTATCGACTATCGACTCGACTATCGACTATCGACTCGACTATCGACTATCGACTCGCCTATCGACTATCGACTCGACTATCGACTATTGACTCGACTATCGACTATCGACTCGACTATCGACTATCGACTCGACTATCGACTATCGACTCGACTATCGACTATCGACTCGACTATCGACTCGACTATCGACTCGATTATCGACTATCGACTATCGACTCGACTATCGACTATCGACTCGACTATCGACTATCGACTCGATTATCGACTATCGACTCGACTATCGACTCGACTATCGACTATCGACTCGACTATCGACTATCGACTCGACTATCGACTATCGACTCGACTATCGACTCGACTATCGACTATCGCCTCGACTATCGACTATCGACTATCGACTCGACTATCGACTATCGACTCGACTATCGACTCGACTATCGACTCGACTATCGACTCGACTATCGACTCGACTATCGACTCGACTATCGACTCGACTATCGACTATCGACTCGACTATCGACTATCGACTCAATTATCGACTATCGACTCGACCATCGACTATCGACTCGACTATCGACTATCGACTCGACTATCGACTCGACTATCGACTCGACTATCGACTATCGACTCGACTATCGACTATCGACTCGACTATCGACTATCGACTCGACTATCGACTCGACTATCGACTCGACTATCGACTATCGACTCTACTATCGACTATGGACTCGACTATCGACTATCGACTCGACTATCGACTATCGACTCGACTATCGACTCGACTATCGACTCGATTATCGACTATCGACTCGACTATCGACTATCGACTCGACTATCGACTATCGACTCGACTATCGACTCGACTATCGACTCGACTATCGACTATCGACTCGACTATCGACTATCGACTCGACTATCGACTCGACTATCGACTCGACTATCGACTCGACTATCGACTCGACTATCGACTCGACTATCGACTCGACTATCGACTCGACTATCGACTCGACTATCGACTCGACTATCGACTCGACTCGACTATCGACTCGACTATCGACTCGACTCGACTCGACTCGACTATCGACTCGACTCGACTCGACTCGACTATCGACTCGACTCGACTCGACTCGACTATCGACTCGACTCGACTCGACTCGACTATCGACTCGACTCGACTCGACTATCGACTCGACTCGACTCGACTATCGACTCGACTCGACTATCGACTCGACTCGACTCGACTCGACTCGACTATCGACTCGACTCGACTCGACTATCGACTCGACTCGACT
The DNA here is from genome assembly GCA_933228935.1 of Pemphredon lugubris. Taxonomy (NCBI): domain Eukaryota; kingdom Metazoa; phylum Arthropoda; class Insecta; order Hymenoptera; family Crabronidae; genus Pemphredon; species Pemphredon lugubris. The sequence continues at coordinate 31,231,493 of OW121815.1, forward strand.
CGACTATCGACTCGACTCGACTCGACTATCGACTCGACTCGACTATCGACTATCGACTATCGACTCGACTATCGACTATCGACTATCGACTATCGACTATCGACTCGACTATCGACTCGACTATCGACTCGACTATCGACTCGACTATCGACTCGACTATCGACTCGACTATCGACTCGTCTATCGACTATCGACTCGACTATCGACTCGACTATCGACTCGACTATCGACTCGACTATCGACTCGTCTATCGACTCGACTATCGACTCGATTATCGACTATCGACTCGACTATCGATTATCGACTATCGACTCGACTATCGACTATCGACTCGACTATCGACTATCGACTCGACTATCGACTATCGACTCGACTATCGACTATCGACTATCGACTCGACTATCGACTCGACTATCGACTCGACTATCGACTATCGACTATCGACTATCGACTCGACTATCGACTATCGACTATCGACTCGACTATCGACTATCGACTCGACTATCGACTCGACTATCCACTCGACTATCGACTAACGACTCGACTATCGACTATCGACTCGACTATCGACTATCGACTCGACTATCGACTATCGACTCGACTATCGACTATCGACTCGACTATCGACTATCGACTCGACTATCGACTATCGACTCGACTATCGACTATCGACTCGACTATCGACTATCGACTCGACTATCGACTCGACTATCGACTCGATTATCGACTATCGACTCGACTATCGACTATCGACTCGACTATCGACTCGACTATCGACTCGACTATCGACTCGTCTATCGACTCGACTATCGACTCGATTATCGACTATCGACTCGACTATCGACTATCGACTCGACTATCGACTATCGACTCGACTATCGACTATCGACTCGACTATCGACTATCGACTCGACTATCGACTATCGACTCGACTATCGACTATCGACTCGACTATCGACTATCGACTATCGACTATCGACTCGACTATCGACTATCGACTCGACTATCGACTATCGACTCGACTATCGACTATCGACTATCGACTCGACTATCGACTATCGACTATCGACTCGACTATCGACTCGACTATCGACTCGACTATCGACTATCGACTATCGACTATCGATTCGACTATCGACTCGACTATCGACTCGACTATCGACTCGACTATCGACTCGACTATCGACTATCGACTATCGACTATCGATTCGACTATCGACTCGACTATCGACTATCGACTCGACTATCGACTATCGACTCGACTATCGACTATCGACTCGACTATCGACTATCGACTCGATTATCGACTATCGACTCGACCATCGACTATCGACTCGACTATCGACTATCGACTCGACTATCGACTCGACTATCGACTCGATTATCGACTATCGACTCGACTATCGACTATCGACTCGACTATCGACTCGACTATCGACTCGACTATCGACTCGTCTATCGACTCGACTATCGACTCGATTATCGACTATCGACTCGACTATCGACTATCGACTCGACTATCGACTATCGACTCGACTATCGACTATCGACTCGACTATCGACTATCGACTATCGACTCGACTATCGACTATCGACTATCGACTCGACTATCGACTCGACTATCGACTCGACTATCGACTATCGACTATCGACTCGACTATCGACTATCGATTCGACTATCGACTCGACTATCGACTATCGACTCGACTATCGACTATCGACTCGACTATCGACTATCTACTCGCCTATCGACTATCGACTCGACTATCGACTATCGACTCGACTATCGACTATCGACTCGACTATCGACTCGACTATCGACTATCGACTCGACTATCGACTATCGACTCGACTATCGACTCGACTATCGACTATCGACTCGACTATCGACTATCGACTCGACTATCGACTATCGACTCGACTATCGACTATCGACTCGACTACCGACTATCGACTCGACTAGCGACTATCGACTCGACTATCGACAATCGACTCGACTATCGACTATCGACTCGACTATCGACTATCGACTCGACTATCGACTATCGACTCTACTATCGACTATCGACTCGACTATCGACTATCGACTCGACTATCGACTATCGACTCGACTATCGACTCGACTATCGACTCGACTATCGACTCGACTATCGACTCGACTATCGACTATCGACTCGACTATGGACTATCGACTCGACTATCGACTTGACTATCGACTATCGACTCGACTATCGACTCGACTATCGAATCGACTATCGACTCGACTATCGACTATCGACTCGACTATCGACTATCGACTCGACTATCGACTATTGACTCGACTATCGACTATCGACTCGCCTATCGACTATCGACTCGACTATCGACTATTGACTCGACTATCGACTATCGACTCGACTATCGACTATCGACTCGACTATCGACTATCGACTCGACTATCGACTATCGACTCGACTATCGACTATCGACTCGACTATCGACTCGATTATCGACTATCGACTATCGACTCGACTATCGACTATCGACTCGACTATCGACTATCGACTCGACTATCGACTATCGACTCGACTATCGACTATCGACTCGACTATCGACTATCGACTCGACTATCGACTATCGACTCGACTATCGACTATCGACTCGACTATCGACTATCGACTCGACTATCGACTATCGACTCGACTATCGACTCGACTATCGACTCGACTATCGACTCGACTATCGACTCGACTATCGACTCGACTATCGACTATCGACTCGACTATCGACTATCGACTCGATTATCGACTATCGACTCGACCATCGACTATCGACTCGACTATCGACTATCGACTCGACTATCGACTATCGACTCGACTATCGACTATCGACTCGACTATCGACTCGACTATCGACTATCGACTCGACTATCGACTATCGACTCGACTATCGACTCGACTATCGACTCGACTATCGACTATCGACTCTACTATCGACTATGGACTCGACTATCGACTATCGACTCGACTATCGACTATCGACTCGACTATCGACTCGACTATCGACTCGATTATCGACTATCGACTCGACTATCGACTATCGACTCGACTATCGACTATCGACTCGACTATCGACTCGACTATCGACTCGACTATCGACTATCGACTCGACTATCGACTATCGACTCGACTATCGACTCGACTATCGACTCGACTATCGACTCGACTATCGACTCGACTATCGACTCGACTATCGACTCGACTATCGACTCGACTATCGACTCGACTATCGACTCGACTATCGACTCGACTCGACTCGACTCGACTATCGACTCGACTCGACTCGACTCGACTATCGACTCGACTCGACTCGACTCGACTATCGACTCGACTCGACTCGACTCGACTATCGACTCGACTCGACTCGACTATCGACTCGACTCGACTCGACTATCGACTCGACTCGACTCGACTATCGACTATCGACTCGACTCGACTCGACTCGACTATCGACTCGACTCGACTCGACTCGACTCGACTCGACTATCGACTCGACTCGACTATCGACTCGACTCGACTCGACTATCGACTCGACTCGACTCGACTATCGACTCGACTCGACTATCGACTATCGACTATCGACTCGACTATCGACTATCGACTATCGACTATCGACTATCGACTCGACTATCGACTCGACTATCGACTCGACTATCGACTCGACTATCGACTATCGACTCGACTATGGACTATCGACTCGACTATCGACTTGACTATCGACTATCGACTCGACTATCGACTCGACTATCGAATCGACTATCGACTCGACTATCGACTATCGACTCGACTATCGACTATCGACTCGACTATCGACTATCGACTCGACTAGCGACTATCGACTCGCCTATCGACTATCGACTCGACTATCGACTATTGACTCGACTATCGACTATCGACTCGACTATCGACTATCGACTCGACTATCGACTATCGACTCGACTATCGACTATCGACTCGACTATCGACTATCGACTCGACTATCGACTATCGACTCGACTATCGACTATCGACTCGACTATCGACTATCGACTCGACTATCGACTCGATTATCGACTATCGACTATCGACTCGACTATCGACTATCGACTCGACTATCGACTATCGACTCGATTATCGACTATCGACTCGACTATCGACTATCGACTCGACTATCGACTATCGACTCGACTATCAACTATCGACTCGACTATCGACTATCGACTCGACTATCGACTCGACTATCGACTATCGCCTCGACTATCGACTATCGACTATCGACTCGACTATCGACTCGACTATCGACTCGACTATCGACTCGACTATCGACTCGACTATCGACTCGACTATCGACTCGACTATCGACTCGACTATCGACTCGACTATCGACTATCGACTCGACTATCGACTATCGACTCGATTATCGACTATCGACTCGACCATCGACTATCGACTCGACTATCGACTATCGACTCGACTATCGACTATCGACTCGACTATCGACTATCGACTCGACTATCGACTCGACTATCGACTATCGACTCGACTATCGACTATCGACTCGACTATCGACTATCGACTCGACTATCGACTATCGACTCGACTATCGACTATCGACTCGACTATCGACTATCGACTCGACTATCGACTATCGACTCGACTATCGACTATCGACTCGACTATCGACTATCGACTCGACTATCGACTATCGACTCGACTATCGACTCGACTATCGACTCGACTATCGACTATCGACTCTACTATCGACTATCGACTCGACTATCGACTATCGACTCGACTATCGACTATCGACTCGACTATCGACTCGACTATCGACTCGATTATCGACTATCGACTCGACTATCGACTATCGACTCGACTATCGACTATCGACTCGACTATCGACTATCGACTATCGACTCGACTATCGACTATCGACTATCGACTCGACTATCGACTCGACTATCGACTCGACTATCGACTATCGACTCGACTATCGACTATCGACTCGACTATCGACTATCGACTCGACTATCGACTATCGACTATCGACTATCGACTCGACTATCGACTATCGACTATCGACTCGACTATCGACTCGACTATCGACTCGACTATCGACTATCGACTATCGACTCGACTATCGACTATCGACTCGACTATCGACTATCGACTCGACTATCGACTATCGACTCTACTATCGACTATCGACTCGACTATCGACTATCGACTCGACTATCGACTATCGACTCGACTATCGACTCGACTATCGACTATCGCCTCGACTATCGACTATCGACTATCGACTCGACTATCGACTATCGACTCGACTATCGACTATCGAATCGACTATCGACTCGACTATCGACTATCGACTATCGACTCGACTATCGACTATCGACTCGACTATCGACTATCGACTCGACTATCGACTATCGACTCGACTATCGACTCGACTATCGACTATCGACTCGACTATCGACTATCGACTCGACTATCGACTATCGACTATCGACTCGACTATCGACTATCGACTCGACTATCGACTCGACTATCGACTCGATTATCGACTATCGACTCGACTATCGACTATCGACTCGACTATCGACTATCGACTATCGACTCGACTATCGACTATCGACTATCGACTATCGACTATCGACTCGACTATCGACTATCGACTATCGACTCGACTATCGACTCGACTATCGACTCGACTATCGACTATCGACTCGACTATCGACTATCGACTCGACTAGCGACTATCGACTCGCCTATCGACTATCGACTCGACTATCGACTATCGACTCGACTATCGACTATCGACTCGACTATCGACTATCGACTCGACTATCGACTATCGACTCGACTATCGACTCGACTATCGACTATCGACTCGACTATCGACTATCGACTCGACTATCGACTATCGACTATCGACTCGACTATCGACTATCGACTCGACTATCGACTCGACTATCGACTCGATTATCGACTATCGACTCGACTATCGACTATCGACTCGACTATCGACTATCGACTATCGACTCGACTATCGACTATCGACTATCGACTATCGACTATCGACTCGACTATCGACTATCGACTATCGACTCGACTATCGACTCGACTATCGACTATCGACTCGACTATCGACTATCGACTCGACTATCGACTATCGACTCGACTATCGACTATCGACTCGACTATCGACTCGATTATCGACTATCGACTATCGACTCGACTATCGACTATCGACTCGACTATCGACTATCGACTCGATTATCGACTATCGACTCGACTATCGATTATCGACTCGACTATCGACTATCGACTCGACTATCAACTATCGACTCGACTATCGACTATCGACTCGACTATCGACTCGACTATCGACTATCGCCTCGACTATCGACTATCGACTATCGACTCGACTATCGACTATCGACTCGACTATCGACTCGACTATCGACTATCGACTCGACTATGGACTATCGACTCGACTATCGACTATCGACTCGACTATCGACTATCGACTCGACTATCGACTATCGACTCGACTATCGACTATCGACTCGACTATCGACTATCGACTCGACTATCGACCATCGACTCGACTATCGACTATCGACTCGACTATCGACTATCGACTCGACTATCGACTATCGACTCTACTATCGACTATCGACTCGACTATCGACTATCGACTCGACTATCGACTATCGACTCGACTATCGACTCGACTATCGACTATCGACTCGACTATCGACTATCGCCTCGACTATCGACTATCGACTATCGACTCGACTATCGACTATCGACTCGACTATCGACTCGACTATCGACTCGACTATCGACTCGACTATCGACTCGACTATCGACTCGACTATCGACTCGACTATCGACTCGACTATCGACTATCGACTCGACTATGGACTATCGACTCGACTATCGACTTGACTATCGACTATCGACTCGACTATCGACTATCGACTCGACTATCGACTATCGACTCGACTATCGACTATCGACTCGACTATCGACTCGACTATCGACTATCGACTATCGACTCGACTATCGACTATCGACTCGACTATCGACTATCGACTCGATTATCGACTATCGACTCGACTATCGACTATCGACTCGACTATCGACTATCGACTCGACTATCAACTATCGACTCGACTATCGACTATCGACTCGACTATCGACTCGACTATCGACTATCGCCTCGACTATCGACTATCGACTATCGACTCGACTATCGACTCGACTATCGACTCGACTATCGACTCGACTATCGACTCGACTATCGACTCGACTATCGACTCGACTATCGACTCGACTATCGACTCGACTATCGACTCGACTATCGACTATCGACTCGACTATCGACTATCGACTCGATTATCGACTATCGACTCGACCATCGACTATCGACTCGACTATCGACTATCGACTCGACTATCGACTATCGACTCGACTATCGACTATCGACTCGACTATCGACTCGACTATCGACTATCGACTCGACTATCGACTATCGACTCGACTATCGACTATCGACTCGACTATCGACTATCGACTCGACTATCGACTATCGACTCGACTATCGACTATCGACTCGACTATCGACTATCGACTCGACTATCGACTATCGACTCGACTATCGACTCGACTATCGACTCTACTATCGACTATCGACTCTACTATCGACTATCGACTCGAATATCGACTATCGACTCGACTATCGACTATCGACTCGACTATCGACTCGACTATCGACTCGATTATCGACTATCGACTCGACAATCGACTATCGACTCGACTATCGACTATCGACTCGACTATCGACTATCGACTATCGACTCGACTATCGACTATCGACTATCGACTCGACTATCGACTCGACTATCGACTCGACTATCGACTATCGACTCGACTATCGACTATCGACTCGACTATCGACTATCGACTCGACTATCGACTATCGACTATCGACTCGACTATCGACTATCGACTATCGACTCGACTATCGACTCGACTATCGACTCGACTATCGACTATCGACTATCGACTCGACTATCGACTATCGACTCGACTATCGACTATCGACTCGACTATCGACTATCGACTCTACTATCGACTATCGACTCGACTATCGACTATCGACTCGACTATCGACTATCGACTCGACTATCGACTCGACTATCGACTATCGCCTCGACTATCGACTATCGACTATCGACTCGACTATCGACTATCGACTCGACTATCGACTATCGACTCGACTATCGACTCGACTATCGACTATCGACTATCGACTCGACTATCGACTATCGACTCGACTATCGACTATCGACTCGACTATCGACTATCGACTCGACTATCGACTCGACTATCGACTATCGACTCGACTATCGACTATCGACTCGACTATCGACTATCGACTATCGACTCGACTATCGACTATCGACTCGACTATCGACTATCGACTCGACTATCGACTCGACTATCGACTCGATTATCGACTATCGACTCGACTATCGACTATCGACTCGACTATCGACTATCGACTATCGACTCGACTATCGACTATCGACTATCGACTATCGACTATCGACTCGACTATCGACTATCGACTATCGACTCGACTATCGACTCGACTATCGACTCGACTATCGACTATCGACTCGACTATCGACTATCGACTCGACTAGCGACTATCGACTATCGACTCGACTATCGACTATCGACTATCGATTCGACTATCGACTCGACTATCGACTCGACTATCGACTCGACTATCGACTCGACTATCGACTATCGACTATCGACTATCGATTCGACTATCGACTCGACTATCGACTATCGACTCGACTATCGACTATCGACTCGACTATCGACTATCGACTCGACTATCGACTATCGACTCGATTATCGACTATCGACTCGACCATCGACTATCGACTCGACTATCGACTATCGACTCGACTATCGACTCGACTATCGACTCGATTATCGACTATCGACTCGACTATCGACTATCGACTCGACTATCGACTCGACTATCGACTCGACTATCGACTCGTCTATCGACTCGACTATCGACTCGATTATCGACTATCGACTCGACTATCGACTATCGACTCGACTATCGACTATCGACTCGACTATCGACTATCGACTCGACTATCGACTATCGACTATCGACTCGACTATCGACTATCGACTATCGACTCGACTATCGACTCGACTATCGACTCGACTATCGACTATCGACTATCGACTCGACTATCGACTATCGATTCGACTATCGACTCGACTATCGACTATCGACTCGACTATCGACTATCGACTCGACTATCGACTATCGACTCGCCTATCGACAATCGACTCGACTATCGACTATCGACTCGACTATCGACTATCGACTCGACTATCGACTCGACTATCGACTATCGACTCGACTATCGACTATCGACTCGACTATCGACTATCGACTCGACTATCGACTATCGACTCGACTACCGACTATCGACTCGACTAGCGACTATCGACTCGACTATCGACCATCGACTCGACTATCGACTATCGACTCGACTATCGACTATCGACTCGACTATCGACTATCGACTCGACTATCGACTATCGACTCGACTATCGACTATCGACTCGACTATCGACTATCGACTCGACTATCGACTCGACTATCGACTCGACTATCGACTCGACTATCGACTCGACTATCGACTATCGACTCGACTATGGACTATCGACTCGACTATCGACTAGACTATCGACTATCGACTCGACTATCGACTCGACTATCGAATCGACTATCGACTCGACTATCGACTATCGACTCGACTATCGACTATCGACTCGACTATCGACTATTGACTCGACTATCGACTATCGACTCGCCTATCGACTATCGACTCGACTATCGACTATTGACTCGACTATCGACTATCGACTCGACTATCGACTATCGACTCGACTATCGACTATCGACTCGACTATCGACTATCGACTCGACTATCGACTATCGACTCGACTATCGACTCGATTATCGACTATCGACTATCGACTCGACTATCGACTATCGACTCGACTATCGACTATCGACTCGACTATCGACTATCGACTCGACTATCGACTATCGACTCGACTATCGACTATCGACTCGACTATCGACTATCGACTCGACTATCGACTATCGACTCGACTATCGACTATCGACTCGACTATCGACTCGACTATCGACTCGACTATCGACTCGACTATCGACTCGACTATCGACTCGACTATCGACTATCGACTCGACTATCGACTATCGACTCGATTATCGACTATCGACTCGACCATCGACTATCGACTCGACTATCGACTATCGACTCGACTATCGACTATCGACTCGACTATCGACTATCGACTCGACTATCGACTCGACTATCGACTATCGACTCGACTATCGACTATCGACTCGACTATCGACTCGACTATCGACTCGACTATCGACTATCGACTCTACTATCGACTATGGACTCGACTATCGACTATCGACTCGGCTATCGACTATCGACTCGACTATCGACTCGACTATCGACTCGATTATCGACTATCGACTCGACTATCGACTATCGACTCGACTATCGACTATCGACTCGACTATCGACTCGACTATCGACTCGACTATCGACTATCGAGTCGACTATCGACTATCGACTCGACTATCGACTCGACTATCGACTCGACTATCGACTCGACTATCGACTCGACTATCGACTCGACTATCGACTCGACTATCGACTCGACTATCGACTCGACTATCGACTCGACTATCGACTCGACTCGACTCGACTCGACTATCGACTCGACTCGACTCGACTCGACTATCGACTCGACTCGACTCGACTCGACTATCGACTCGACTCGACTCGACTCGACTATCGACTCGACTCGACTCGACTATCGACTCGACTCGACTCGACTATCGACTCGACTCGACTCGACTATCGACTCGACTCGACTCGACTATCGACTATCGACTCGACTCGACTCGACTCGACTATCGACTCGACTCGACTCGACTCGACTCGACTCGACTATCGACTCGACTCGACTATCGACTCGACTCGACTCGACTATCGACTCGACTCGACTCGACTATCGACTCGACTCGACTATCGACTATCGACTATCGACTCGACTATCGACTATCGACTATCGACTATCGACTATCGACTCGACTATCGACTCGACTATCGACTCGACTATCGACTCGACTATCGACTATCGACTCGACTATGGACTATCGACTCGACTATCGACTTGACTATCGACTATCGACTCGACTATCGACTCGACTATCGAATCGACTATCGACTCGACTATCGACTATCGACTCGACTATCGACTATCGACTCGACTATCGACTATCGACTCGACTAGCGACTATCGACTCGCCTATCGACTATCGACTCGACTATCGACTATTGACTCGACTATCGACTATCGACTCGACTATCGACTATCGACTCGACTATCGACTATCGACTCGACTATCGACTATCGACTCGACTATCGACTATCGACTCGACTATCGACTATCGACTCGACTATCGACTCGATTATCGACTATCGACTATCGACTCGACTATCGACTATCGACTCGACTATCGACTATCGACTCGATTATCGACTATCGACTCGACTATCGACTATCGACTCGACTATCGACTATCGACTCGACTATCAACTATCGACTCGACTATCGACTATCGACTCGACTATCGACTCGACTATCGACTATCGCCTCGACTATCGACTATCGACTATCGACTCGACTATCGACTCGACTATCGACTCGACTATCGACTCGACTATCGACTCGACTATCGACTCGACTATCGACTCGACTATCGACTCGACTATCGACTCGACTATCGACTCGACTATCGACTATCGACTCGACTATCGACTATCGACTCGATTATCGACTATCGACTCGACCATCGACTATCGACTCGACTATCGACTATCGACTCGACTATCGACTATCGACTCGACTATCGACTATCGACTCGACTATCGACTCGACTATCGACTATCGACTCGACTATCGACTATCGACTCGACTATCGACTATCGACTCGACTATCGACTATCGACTCGACTATCGACTATCGACTCGACTATCGACTATCGACTCGACTATCGACTATCGACTCGACTATCGACTATCGACTCGACTATCGACTATCGACTCGACTATCGACTCGACTATCGACTCGACTATCGACTATCGACTCTACTATCGACTATCGACTCGACTATCGACTATCGACTCGACTATCGACTATCGACTCGACTATCGACTCGACTATCGACTCGATTATCGACTATCGACTCGACTATCGACTATCGACTCGACTATCGACTATCGACTCGACTATCGACTATCGACTATCGACTCGACTATCGACTATCGACTATCGACTCGACTATCGACTCGACTATCGACTCGACTATCGACTCGACTATCGACTATCGCCTCGACTATCGACTATCGACTATCGACTCGACTATCGACTATCGACTCGACTATCGACTATCGACTCGACTATCGACTCGACTATCGACTATCGACTATCGACTCGACTATCGACTATCGACTCGACTATCGACTATCGACTCGACTATCGACTATCGACTCGACTATCGACTCGACTATCGACTATCGACTCGACTATCGACTATCGACTCGACTATCGACTATCGACTATCGACTCGACTATCGACTATCGACTCGACTATCGACTCGACTATCGACTCGATTATCGACTATCGACTCGACTATCGACTATCGACTCGACTATCGACTATCGACTATCGACTCGACTATCGACTATCGACTATCGACTATCGACTATCGACTCGACTATCGACTATCGACTATCGACTCGACTATCGACTCGACTATCGACTCGACTATCGACTATCGACTCGACTATCGACTATCGACTCGACTAGCGACTATCGACTCGCCTATCGACTATCGACTCGACTATCGACTATCGACTCGACTATCGACTATCGACTCGACTATCGACTATCGACTCGACTATCGACTATCGACTCGACTATCGACTCGACTATCGACTATCGACTCGACTATCGACTATCGACTCGACTATCGACTATCGACTATCGAATCGACTATCGACTATCGACTCGACTATCGACTCGACTATCGACTCGATTATCGACTATCGACTCGACTATCGACTATCGACTCGACTATCGACTATCGACTATCGACTCGACTATCGACTATCGACTATCGACTATCGACTATCGACTCGACTATCGACTATCGACTATCGACTCGACTATCGACTCGACTATCGACTATCGACTATCGACTCGACTATCGACTATCGACTCGACTATCGACTATCGACTCGACTATCGACTATCGACTCGACTATCGACTATCGACTCGACTATCGACTCGACTATCGACTCGATTATCGACTATCGACTATCGACTCGACTATCGACTATCGACTCGACTATCGACTATCGACTCGATTATCGACTATCGACTCGACTATCGATTATCGACTCGACTATCGACTATCGACTCGACTATCAACTATCGACTCGACTATCGACTATCGACTCGACTATCGACTCGACTATCGACTATCGCCTCGACTATCGACTATCGACTATCGACTCGACTATCGACTATCGACTCGACTATCGACTCGACTATCGACTATCGACTCGACTATGGACTATCGACTCGACTATCGACTATCGACTCGACTATCGACTATCGACTCGACTATCGACTATCGACTCGACTATCGACTATCGACTCGACTATCGACTATCGACTCGACTATCGACCATCGACTCGACTATCGACTATCGACTCGACTATCGACTATCGACTCGACTATCGACTATCGACTCTACTATCGACTATCGACTCGACTATCGACTATCGACTCGACTATCGACTATCGACTCGACTATCGACTCGACTATCGACTATCGACTCGACTATCGACTATCGCCTCGACTATCGACTATCGACTATCGACTCGACTATCGACTATCGACTCGACTATCGACTCGACTATCGACTCGACTATCGACTCGACTATCGACTCGACTATCGACTCGACTATCGACTCGACTATCGACTCGACTATCGACTCGACTATCGACTATCGACTCGACTATGGACTATCGACTCGACTATCGACTTGACTATCGACTATCGACTCGACTATCGACTATCGACTCGACTATCGACTATCGACTCGACTATCGACTATCGACTCGACTATCGACTCGATTATCGACTATCGACTATCGACTCGACTATCGACTATCGACTCGACTATCGACTATCGACTCGATTATCGACTATCGACTCGACTATCGACTATCGACTCGACTATCGACTATCGACTCGACTATCAACTATCGACTCGACTATCGACTATCGACTCGACTATCGACTCGACTATCGACTATCGCCTCGACTATCGACTATCGACTATCGACTCGACTATCGACTCGACTATCGACTCGACTATCGACTCGACTATCGACTCGACTATCGACTCGACTATCGACTCGACTATCGACTCGACTATCGACTCGACTATCGACTATCGACTCGACAATCGACTATCGACTCGATTATCGACTATCGACTCGACCATCGACTATCGACTCGACTATCGACTATCGACTCGACTATCGACTATCGACTCGACTATCGACTATCGACTCGACTATCGACTCGACTATCGACTATCGACTCGACTATCGACTATCGACTCGACTATCGACTATCGACTCGACTATCGACTATCGACTCGACTATCGACTATCGACTCGACTATCGACTATCGACTCGACTATCGACTATCGACTCGACTATCGACTCGACTATCGACTCGACTATCGACTATCGACTCTACTATCGACTATCGACTCGACTATCGACTATCGACTCGACTATCGACTATCGACTCGACTATCGACTCGACTATCGACTCGATTATCGACTATCGACTCGACTATCGACTATCGACTCGACTATCGACTATCGACTCGACTATCGACTATCGACTATCGACTCGACTATCGACTATCGACTATCGACTCGACTATCGACTCGACTATCGACTCGACTATCGACTATCGACTCGACTATCGACTATCGACTCGACTATCGACTCGACTATCGACTATCGACTATCGACTCGACTATCGACTATCGACTCGACTATCGACTATCGACTCGACTATCGACTATCGACTCTACTATCGACTATCGACTCGACTATCGACTATCGACTCGACTATCGACTATCGACTCGACTATCGACTCGACTATCGACTATCGCCTCGACTATCGACTATCGACTATCGACTCGACTATCGACTATCGACTCGACTATCGACTATCGACTCGACTATCGACTCGACTATCGACTATCGACTATCGACTCGACTATCGACTATCGACTCGACTATCGACTATCGACTCGACTATCGACTATCGACTCGACTATCGACTCGACTATCGACTATCGACTCGACTATCGACTATCGACTCGACTATCGACTATCGACTATCGACTCGACTATCGACTATCGACTCGACTATCGACTATCGACTCGACTATCGACTCGACTATCGACTCGATTATCGACTATCGACTCGACTATCGACTATCGACTCGACTATCGACTATCGACTATCGACTCGACTATCGACTATCGACTATCGACTATCGACTATCGACTCGACTATCGACTATCGACTATCGACTCGACTATCGACTCGACTATCGACTCGACTATCGACTATCGACTCGACTATCGACTATCGACTCGACTAGCGACTATCGACTCGCCTATCGACTATCGACTCGACTATCGACTATCGACTCGACTATCGACTATCGACTCGACTATCGACTATCGACTCGACTATCGACTATCGACTCGACTATCGACTCGACTATCGACTATCGACTCGACTATCGACTATCGACTCGACTATCGACTATCGACTATCGACTCGACTATCGACTATCGACTCGACTATCGACTCGACTATCGACTCGATTATCGACTATCGACTCGACTATCGACTATCGACTCGACTATCGACTATCGACTATCGACTCGACTATCGACTATCGACTATCGACTATCGACTATCGACTCGACTATCGACTATCGACTATCGACTCGACTATCGACTCGACTATCGACTCGACTATCGACTATCGACTCGACTATCGACTATCGACTCGACTATCGACTATCGACTCGACTATCGACTATCGACTCGACTATCGACTATCGACTCGACTATCGACTCGATTATCGACTATCGACTATCGACTCGACTATCGACTATCGACTCGACTATCGACTATCGACTCGATTATCGACTATCGACTCGACTATCGATTATCGACTCGACTATCGACTATCGACTCGACTATCAACTATCGACTCGACTATCGACTATCGACTCGACTATCGACTCGACTATCGACTATCGCCTCGACTATCGACTATCGACTATCGACTCGACTATCGACTATCGACTCGACTATCGACTCGACTATCGACTCGACTATCGACTCGACTATCGACTCGACTATCGACTCGACTATCGACTCGACTATCGACTCGACTATCGACTATCGACTCGACTATCGACTATCGACTCGATTATCGACTATCGACTCGACCATCGACTATCGACTCGACTATCGACTATCGACTCGACTATCGACTATCGACTCGACTATCGACTATCGACTCGACTATCGACTCGACTATCGACTATCGACTCGACTATCGACTATCGACTCGACTATCGACTATCGACTCGACTATCGACTATCGACTCGACTATCGACTATCGACTCGACTATCGACTCGACTATCGACTCGACTATCGACTATCGACAATCGACTCGACTATCGACTATCGACTCGACTATCGACTATCGACTCGACTATCGACTCGACTATCGACTATCGACTCGACTATCGACTATCGACTCGACTATCGACTATCGACTCGACTATCGACTATCGACTCGACTATCGACTATCGACTCGACTACCGACTATCGACTCGACTAGCGACTATCGACTCGACTATCGACCATCGACTCGACTATCGACTATCGACTCGACTATCGACTATCGACTCTACTATCGACTATCGACTCGACTATCGACTATCGACTCGACTATCGACTATCGACTCGACTATCGACTCGACTATCGACTATCGCCTCGACTATCGACTATCGACTATCGACTCGACTATCGACTATCGACTCGACTATCGACTATCGACTCGACTATCGACTCGACTATCGACTATCGACAATCGACTCGACTATCGACTATCGACTCGACTATCGACTATCGACTCGACTATCGACTCGACTATCGACTATCGACTCGACTATCGACTATCGACTCGACTATCGACTATCGACTCGACTATCGACTATCGACTATCGACTATCGACTCGACTATCGACTATCGACTCGACTATCGACTATCGACTCGACTATCGACTCGACTATCGACTCGATTATCGACTATCGACTCGACTATCGACTATCGACTCGACAATCGACTATCGACTATCGACTCGACTATCGACTATCGACTATCGACTCGACTATCGACTATCGACTATCGACTCGACTATCGACTCGACTATCGACTCGACTATCGACTATCGACTCGACTATCGACTATCGACTCGACTATCGACTCGACTATCGACTATCGACTCGACTATCGACTATCGACTCGACTATCGACTATCGACTATCGACTCGACTATCGACTATCGACTATCGACTCGACTATCGACTCGACTATCGACTCGACTATCGACTATCGACTATCGACTCGACTATCGACTATCGACTCGACTATCGACTATCGACTATCGACTATCGACTCGACTATCGACTATCGACTCGACTATCGACTATCGACTATCGACTCGACTATCGACTATCGACTATCGACTCGACTATCGACTCGACTATCGACTCGACTATCGACTATCGACTATCGACTCGACTATCGACTATCGATTCGACTATCGACTCGACTATCGACTATCGACTCGACTATCGACTATCGACTCGACTATCGACTATCGACTCGCCTATCGACAATCGACTCGACTATCGACTATCGACTCGACTATCGACTATCGACTCGACTATCGACTCGACTATCGACTATCGACTCGACTATCGACTATCGACTCGACTATCGACTCGACTATCGACTATCGACTCGACTATCGACTATCGACTCGACTATCGACTATCGACTCGACTATCGACTATCGACTCGACTACCGACTATCGACTCGACTAGCGACTATCGACTCGACTATCGACCATCGACTCGACTATCGACTATCGACTCGACTATCGACTATCGACTCGACTATCGACTATCGACTCTACTATCGACTATCGACTCGACTATCGACTATCGACTCGACTATCGACTATCGACTCGACTATCGACTATCGCCTCGACTATCGACTATCGACTATCGACTCGACTATCGACTATCGACTCGACTATCGACTATCGACTCGACTATCGACTCGACTATCGACTATCGACTATCGACTCGACTATCGACTATCGACTCGACTATCGACTATCGATTCGACTATCGACTCGACTATCGACTATCGACTCGACTATCGACTATCGACTCGACTATCGACTATCGACTCGACTATCGACTATCGACTATCGACTCGACTATCGACTATCGACTCGACTATCGACTCGACTATCGACTCGATTATCGACTATCGACTCGACTATCGACTATCGACTCGACTATCGACTATCGACTCGACTATCGACTATCGACTATCGACTATCGACTCGACTATCGACTCGACTATCGACTATCGCCTCGACTATCGACTATCGACTATCGACTCGACTATCGACTATCGACTCGACTATCGACTATCGACTCGACTATCGACTCGACTATCGACTATCGACTATCGACTATCGACTCGACTATCGACTATCGACTATCGACTCGACTATCGACTATCGACTATCGACTCGACTATCGACTCGACTATCGACTCGACTATCGACCATCGACTCGACTATCGACTATCGACTCGACTATCGACTATCGACTCGACTATCGACTATCGACTCGACTATCGACTATCGACTATCGACTCGACTATCGACTATCGACTATCGACTCGACTATCGACTCGACTATCGACTCGACTATCGACTATCGACTATCGACTCGACTATCGACTATCGATTCGACTATCGACTCGACTATCGACTATCGACTCGACTATCGACTATCGATTCGACTATCGACTCGACTATCGACTATCGACTCGACTATCGACTATCGACTCGACTATCGACTATCGACTCGCCTATCGACAATCGACTCGACTATCGACTATCGACTCGACTATCGACTATCGACTCGACTATCGACTATCGACTCGACTATCGACTATCGACTCGACTATCGACTATCGACTATCGACTCGACTATCGACTATCGACTATCGACTCGACTATCGACTCGACTATCGACTCGACTATCGACTATCGACTATCGACTCGACTATCGACTATCGACTCGACTATCGACTATCGACTCGACTATCGACTATCGACTCTACTATCGACTATCGACTCGACTATCGACTATCGACTCGACTATCGACTATCGACTCGACTATCGACTCGACTATCGACTATCGCCTCGACTATCGACTATCGACTATCGACTCGACTATCGACTATCGACTCGACTATCAAATATCGACTCGACTATCGACTCGACTATCGACT
Organism: Pemphredon lugubris; assembly: GCA_933228935.1. NCBI lineage: Eukaryota > Metazoa > Arthropoda > Insecta > Hymenoptera > Crabronidae > Pemphredon > Pemphredon lugubris. Next base: position 31,251,482 of record OW121815.1, read on the forward strand.
ATCGACTATCGACTCGACTATCGACTATCGACTCGACTATCGACTATCGACTCGACTATCGACTCGACTATCGACTATCGACTCGACTATCGACTATCGACTCGACTATCGACTATCGACTATCGACTCGACTATCGACTATCGACTCGACTATCGACTCGACTATCGACTATCGACTATCGACTCGACTATCGACTATCGACTATCGACTATCGACTCGACTATCGACTATCGACTATCGACTCGACTATCGACTCGACTATCGACTCGACTATCGACTATCGACTCGACTATCGACTATCGACTCGACTAGCGACTATCGACTCGCCTATCGACTATCGACTCGACTATCGACTATTGACTCGACTATCGACTATCGACTCGACTATCGACTATCGACTCGACTATCGACTATCGACTCGACTATCGACTATCGACTCGACTATCGACTATCGACTCGACTATCGACTCGATTATCGACTATCGACTATCGACTCGACTATCGACTATCGACTCGACTATCGACTATCGACTCGATTATCGACTATCTACTCGACTATCGACTATCGACTCGACTATCGACTATCGACTCGACTATCAACTATCGACTCGACTATCGACTATCGACTCGACTATCGACTCGACTATCGACTATCGCCTCGACTATCGACTATCGACTATCGACTCGACTATCGACTATCGACTCGACTATCGACTCGACTATCGACTCGACTATCGACTCGACTATCGACTCGACTATCGACTCGACTATCGACTCGACTATCGACTAGACTCTCGACTATCGACTCGACTATCGACTATCGACTCGATTATCGACTATCGACTCGACCATCGACTATCGACTCGACTATCGACTATCGACTCGACTATCGACTATCGACTCGACTATCGACTATCGACTCGACTATCGACTCGACTATCGACTATCGACTCGACTATCGACTATCGACTCGACTATCGACTATCGACTCGACTATCGACTATCGACTCGACTATCGACTATCGACTCGACTATCGACTATCGACTCGACTATCGACTCGACTATCGACTCGACTATCGACTATCGACTCTACTATCGACTATCGACTCGACTATCGACTATCGACTCGACTATCGACTCGACTATCGACTCGATTATCGACTATCGACTCGACTATCGACTATCGACTCGACTATCGACTATCGACTCGACTATCGACTATCGACTATCGACTCGACTATCGACTCGACTATCGACTCGACTATCGACCATCGACTCGACTATCGACTATCGACTCGACTATCGACTATCGACTCGACTATCGACTATCGACTCGACTATCGACTATCGACTATCGACTCGACTATCGACTATCGACTATCGACTCGACTATCGACTCGACTATCGACTCGACTATCGACTATCGACTATCGACTCGACTATCGACTATCGATTCGACTATCGACTCGACTATCGACTATCGACTCGACTATCGACTATCGATTCGACTATCGACTCGACTATCGACTATCGACTCGACTATCGACTATCGACTCGACTATCGACTATCGACTCGCCTATCGACAATCGACTCGACTATCGACTATCGACTCGACTATCGACTATCGACTCGACTATCGACTCGACTATCGACTATCGACTCGACTATCGACTATCGACTCGACTATCGACTATCGACTCGACTATCGACTCGACTATCGACTCGATTATCGACTATCGACTCGACTATCGACTATCGACTCGACTATCGACTATCGACTCGACTATCGACTATCGACTATCGACTCGACTATCGACTATCGACTATCGACTCGACTATCGACTCGACTATCGACTCGACTATCGACCATCGACTCGACTATCGACTATCGACTCGACTATCGACTATCGACTCGACTATCGACTATCGACTCGACTATCGACTATCGACTATCGACTCGACTATCGACTATCGACTCGACTATCGACTCGACTATCGACTCGACTATCGACTATCGACTATCGACTCGACTATCGACTATCGATTCGACTATCGACTCGACTATCGACTATCGACTCGACTATCGACTATCGACTCGACTATCGACTATCGACTCGACTATCGACTATCGACTCGACTATCGACTATCGACTCGACTATCGACTCGACTATCGACTATCGACTCGCCTATCGACAATCGACTCGACTATCGACTATCGACTCGACTATCGACTATCGACTCGACTATCGACTCGACTATCGACTATCGACTCGACTATCGACTATCGACTCGACTATCGACTCGACTATCGACTATCGACTCGACTATCGACTATCGACTCGACTATCGACTATCGACTCGACTATCGACTATCGACTCGACTACCGACTATCGACTCGACTAGCGACTATCGACTCGACTATCGACCATCGACTCGACTATCGACTATCGACTCGACTATCGACTATCGACTCGACTATCGACTATCGACTCTACTATCGACTATCGACTCGACTATCGACTATCGACTCGACTATCGACTATCGACTCGACTATCGACTCGACTATCGACTATCGCCTCGACTATCGACTATCGACTATCGACTCGACTATCGACTATCGACTCGACTATCGACTATCGACTCGACTATCGACTCGACTATCGACTATCGACAATCGACTCGACTATCGACTATCGACTCGACTATCGACTATCGACTCGACTATCGACTCGACTATCGACTATCGACTCGACTATCGACTATCGACTCGACTATCGACTATCGACTCGACTATCGACTATCGACTATCGACTCGACTATCGACTATCGACTCGACTATCGACTCGACTATCGACTCGATTATCGACTATCGACTCGACTATCGACTATCGACTCGACTATCGACTATCGACTATCGACTCGACTATCGACTATCGACTATCGACTCGACTATCGACTATCGACTATCGACTCGACTATCGACTCGACTATCGACTCGACTATCGACTATCGACTCGACTATCGACTATCGACTCGACTATCGACTCGACTATCGACTATCGACTCGACTATCGACTATCGACTCGACTATCGACTATCGACTATCGACTCGACTATCGACTATCGACTATCGACTCGACTATCGACTCGACTATCGACTCGACTATCGACTATCGACTATCGACTCGACTATCGACTATCGACTCGACTATCGACTCGACTATCGACTATCGACTCGACTATCGACTATCGACTCGCCTATCGACTATCGACTATCGACTCGACTATCGACTCGACTATCGACTATCGACTCGACTATCGACTCGACTATCGACTATCGACTCGACTATCGACTATCGACTCGACTATCGACTATCGACTCGACTATCGACTATCGACTCGACTATCGACTATCGACTCGACTATCGACCATCGACTCGACTATCGACTATCGACTCGACTATCGACTATCGACTCGACTATCGACTATCGACTCTACTATCGACTATCGACTCGACTATCGACTATCGACTCGACTATCGACTATCGACTCGACTATCGACTATCGACTATCGACTCGACTATCGACTATCGACTATCGACTCGACTATCGACTCGACTATCGACTCGACTATCGACTATCGACTCGACTATCGACTATCGACTCGACTATCGACTCGACTATCGACTATCGACTCGACTATCGACTATCGACTCGACTATCGACTATCGACTCGACTATCGACTATCGACTCTACTATCGACTATCGACTCGACTATCGACTATCGACTCGACTATCGACTATCGACTCGACTATCGACTATCGACTCGACTATCGACTATCGCCTCGACTATCGACTATCGACTATCGACTCGACTATCGACTATCGACTCGACTATCGACTCGACTATCGACTCGACTATCGACTCGACTATCGACTCGACTATCGACTCGACTATCGACTCGACTATCGACTATCGACTCGACTATGGACTATCGACTCGACTATCGACTTGACTATCGACTATCGACTCGACTATCGACTCGACTATCGAATCGACTATCGACTCGACTATCGACTATCGACTCGACTATCGACTATCGACTCGACTATCGACTATCGACTCGACTAGCGACTATCGACTCGCCTATCGACTATCGACTCGACTATCGACTATTGACTCGACTATCGACTATCGACTCGACTATCGACTATCGACTCGACTATCGACTATCGACTCGACTATCGACTATCGACTCGACTATCGACTACCGACTCGACTATCGACTCGATTATCGACTATCGACTATCGACTCGACTATCGACTATCGACTCGACTATCGACTATCGACTCGATTATCGACTATCGACTCGACTATCGACTATCGACTCGACTATCGACTATCGACTCGACTATCAACTATCGACTCGACTATCGACTATCGACTCGACTATCGACTCGACTATCGACTATCGCCTCGACTATCGACTATCGACTATCGACTCGACTATCGACTCGACTATCGACTCGACTATCGACTCGACTATCGACTCGACTATCGACTCGACTATCGACTCGACTATCGACTCGACTATCGACTCGACTATCGACTCGACTATCGACTCGACTATCGACTCGACTATCGACTCGACTATCGACTCGACTATCGACTCGACTATCGACTATCGACTCGATTATCGACTATCGACTCGACCATCGACTATCGACTCGACTATCGACTCGACTATCGACTCGACTATCGACTATCGACTCGACTATCGACTATCGACTCGATTATCGACTATCGACTCGACCATCGACTATCGACTCGACTATCGACTATCGACTCGACTATCGACTATCGACTCGACTATCGACTATCGACTCGACTATCGACTCGACTATCGACTATCGACTCGACTATCGACTATCGACTCGACTATCGACTATCGACTCGACTATCGACTATCGACTCGACTATCGACTATCGACTCGACTATCGACTATCGACTCGACTATCGACTCGACTATCGACTCGACTATCGACTATCGACTCTACTATCGACTATCGACTCGACTATCGACTATCGACTCGACTATCGACTATCGACTCGACTATCGACTCGACTATCGACTCGATTATCGACTATCGACTCGACTATCGACTATCGACTCGACTATCGACTATCGACTCGACTATCGACTATCGACTATCGACTCGACTATCGACTATCGACTCGACTATCGACTATCGACTATCGACTCGACTATCGACTCGACTATCGACTCGACTATCGACTATCGACTCGACTATCGACTATCGACTCGACTATCGACTATCGACTCGACTATCGACTATCGACCCGACTATCGACTATCGACTCGACTATCGACTATCGACTATCGACTCGACTATCGACTATCGACTATCGACTCGACTATCGACTCGACTATCGACTCGACTATCGACTATCGACTCGACTATCGACTATCGACTCGACTATCGACTATCGACTCTACTATCGACTATCGACTCGACTATCGACTATCGACTCGACTATCGACTATCGACTCGACTATCGACTCGACTATCGACTATCGCCTCGACTATCGACTATCGACTATCGACTCGACTATCGACTATCGACTCGACTATCGACTATCGACTCGACTATCGACTCGACTATCGACTATCGACTATCGACTCGACTATCGACTATCGACTCGACTATCGACTATCGACTCGACTATCGACTCGACTATCGACTATCGACTCGACTATCGACTATCGACTCGACTATCGACTATCGACTATCGACTCGACTATCGACTATCGACTCGACTATCGACTCGACTATCGACTCGATTATCGACTATCGACTCGACTATCGACTATCGACTCGACTATCGACTATCGACTATCGACTCGACTATCGACTATCGACTATCGACTATCGACTCGACTATCGACTATCGACTATCGACTCGACTATCGACTCGACTATCGACTCGACTATCGACTATCGACTCGACTATCGACTATCGACTCGACTAGCGACTATCGACTCGCCTATCGACTATCGACTCGACTATCGACTATTGACTCGACTATCGACTATCGACTCGACTATCGACTATCGACTCGACTATCGACTATCGACTCGACTATCGACTGTTATACGCGCGTAACGCACAATTAAGATTATCCTCTAACATTTATTATTTCATACTATTTCTCGCGCTTCTTCGAAATCACCTTATCTGTAAGAGTATACCATCCGGTCGTGCCGTGCGCGACGCTGAAAACCGCTGAGCCCACGGCACGTGCGCGAAGAGCGCGTGGGAACGGTCCTCGGACGATCTACAAAAACTGCATAGGTAAACAAAAGTTGGGCGGTTGCTAGGCCAAAACCCCACTCCGATTTTCTGAAAAACGTCGCGTGCATAAAACACGCGACGCCGGCCCGCGCGCCAGATTCAGGCAGAAATACTCATAGTAAGAATATCATTAGAGAAACGGTCAGCTAATAGTTAGCGAAGTACAAATCGGACGCCCTAGCTTTTCTGTATTTTACACGGAGCGAGAGTTGTTAGCTTTTGAGCAGGCTCTTGGAATCGCGAACGGGAGTGAACGATTGAGTGCCGTTTGAAGGAGTGATAGAATAAGTATTTTAAATAAAGTTACTTCATTTACTTGTACGCGGAGTTCCAACTCTTAATTGGCAACGATCCCTACAACATATCCAAGAATATCCTGGACAAGCTTATCCTGACCGGAGCAATATCTCAAAATTGCACCTAACACCCCGGCCGGATAACAAATTGGTGGCAGCGGTAGGATCTGCCAACGTACAACAGTGAAGGACGCCTGAATACTCAAACGCCTGAAATTCAACAATACTGTCAAGAAAGTATTGGTTAAATAAGAAGAATATATAATAAGCCACGCAGTCGGCAAAAGGTACAAATAAACAAGGAAATAGATAAGAAGAATAAATAATAAGCCACGCAGTCGGCAAAACCAAAAACAACCCAGAAAAAGGGAAGGAAAGGAGAAGAAGACGCCTCCAGGAACGAATAAGCGACAGAGCAACGGGGCCCCTATTCGAACCAGTCCAGTGGATACTTCCCTGACGCCGCTATCAGCACCCGGAGAGGTAGACTGACCTACGACAACTCGTACGGCGATAAGGACCACAGCGACAGACGACGACGACAACAATGCGAGCGATACTGTAAGTCACAACATACCCGAGCGAGCGCATCAAAATTAACCAAACGCCGTGTTTTCCCTCGTGAAAATCGTTAATGTCAGAAGGGAGGAACGTACCGGGCCTAACCCCTAACGTTAGTTGGTTACACTCCCCTCCCGCGCGTCTTAGTATCGAAGCCCTTCGACAACCGCTTCCAGGAAGCTCTGTCGACATCGCCGAACGCGCGTTAAGAGATATAAGCGAGAGCGCAAGGCGAAACCTAGCATCTATTTTCTCGCCCGACTCTGACACTAACACCGTTGTAAACCGCTCCCCATTAGACGATAATTCATTCCCCGACCTACCAGACGTCAACGACCAGGAAGACCTTATCGATAGCCCCGTCAACTCACGGACCCCTAGTCGACTTTCCGAGAGAAGAACCTTCTCCCTTACGTCATACGACAGTAGCGTATTCGACCCCGAAGAATATTACGCCTCCCGAGGTAACATGGACCACGCTCAAGGTCAAACTTCGCGAAACCCTACACCTAGCGAAGTCGATCGAGAAATCGAGTCCCTACGCGCACAATTAGCCAGGCTACAAACTGAATTCGCGGCATATCGCGAACGCGACACCCCACAAGTACCGCGACCCAACCCCGCGCCCACCTACGGCGATCGTCGAGAGGAACACGATCGGTCACACGGATTCCAAATTACCCCCGACTACAACGCACCTCGCGAAAGTCACCCATTTGAACGAACCTATCACAATCCCGCCGACGGGTTCGTTAACCCCAAGGACGCGCTCCAAACCATTCCTACCTTGACGCAACTCACCAGGCGACCCATAAAGCGATTCCTAACTGTCTGCACGTATGCTTTTGACGGTGTTGCACCCGACCAGCGTATATACCTATTACACGCCATTCTAAAAACAAAATTAGACGGAGAAGCCCTCGATGCTTTCGAAAACCGACATTATAATTCCTTCGAGGAATTTCGGCTAGACTTAGAAGACCGGGTCGGGGATAGAAAATCGGTCATTCATCTGCAAGGAGAGTTAGCATGCGCCCGACAGAGACCGGGAGAAACCGCAAGAGAATTCGGAAATAGGGTCCAAAGTTTAGTATCGGAGCTAGTCGCAGCGATTACGGACCCCTTCCTTACCCCCACGGACAACGCCGCACGAGAACAGCTTTTTCTGCAACAGGCGCATGAAGTTTTTGTGTTAGGTTTACGGGATCAGCACATCAGTGGTTACGTTCGTTGGAAAACGGGTCAGTCCCTCCGAGAAGCGATTTCCGAGGCCTCCAAAGAGGAAGCCCGGCGGTACCCTACTCCTAGGCCCCCCGTACAGAATCCTTCCGGGCCGCCACCCCGTAGCTATCCGCGAACCTACCCCGCGGTAAATGGGAGGAATATTCCACCGGCACGACCGCCTATCTGCCGAAAATGCGGGAGGTCAGGGCATACGGGAGACGCCTGCCGTGTGAGCCGTTACGCAAATCGATTCTCACTACCTCCCCCGCCGCGAGAAAGGCCCATAAACCTTATGGAAAAATACTGCTTTGTCTGTAAAGTGGAGGGCCACGACAAAACCGAATGCGGCTACACTACACCGGTGCTCCGCGCACTCCCACCCCCCACCGCGTGCACCTCGAATCCGAGCCCGACTCCATTTATACGAAGCAACACACCTCCGCAGAGCGACCCCCTACGTCATGTAGCGATCATTCCAGTAAAAAGTACCAGCAATTCGGAAAACGAGGACGAGACGCGACGGAGCGAGAGCGCCGCGTTATCGAGATAAGTCTCTCGCACTCCGGGAACGATAGTCTCCGGGTAACTAACCTACCACTACGGGAGACGCGAACTGGTAACGTTAGGATGCTAGTAGATACGGGCGCGTCAATCTGTTTAATCAAACGGCGAAATATACACGAAAACGTATTCATTCACCCGGACGAAACTCCCATCACAGGAGCCACGGGTACGCAACTAAAAACTATAGGGAGATTAGAGGGACACATCCAAATCGGTAACGACAGGGTCAAACACACCTTGTACGTCATACCCAACGAATTTCCGATCCGATACGAGGGATTATTAGGAATAGATTTTCTTACTAAGTATGGGGCTAGAATAGATTGCCTAAAACACGAAATCGTACTAGGAACCACCGTATGGAAAACGTTCCCCGCTAAAGAATCACACAAAAAAATAAATTTACCACCCCGGTCCGAAACAATAATCATGGCTAGGACAAATACTAACGCAGAAGGCATTGTCGAAAAACACGAACTGGAACCCGGACTTTTTATAGGAAATTGCCTAGTAAGGCCACAAAATTTTGAATGCACCCTAAGCATTCTGAACACCACGGAACGCGAACGTTCGATAAAAATTCCAATAGTCAGCGTAACACCCATTCCGTCCCGCGAAGATGACTCAGAACTACGTTTGCACTCCTTATCGACACACGCGAGTTACAACGCGATACCACAGCGCGCGCGACGTGTAAAACAATTGTTACGCACCGAACACCTAAACACGGAAGAAAAACAAAGCCTTTTCGAGCACTGCGAACGATTTTGCGACATATTCAAATTAGAAAACGAACCATTAACCTGTACGCGAACAACGACCCACAAGATACCGATAAAAACAGATAGCTCACCCATTAACGTCCGGCCTTACCGATTACCAGAAGTACATAAAAAGGAGGTTGACAGACAAGTCAAAGAAATGCTTCACGATGGGGTTATTCGCACAAGTAAGAGCCAGTGGAACGCTCCACTACTGGTAGTACCCAAAAAGGGCGACGTTTCCGGAAAACCCAAACTACGCGTCGTAGTAGACTTCCGAAAATTAAATGACATTACTATCGGCGATTCCTTCCCTATTCCAAACATAACGGAGATATTGGATCAATTAGGGAACGCGAAATATTTTACGACCTTAGATCTCGCTTCAGGGTACCACCAAATACCCATGGGGGAGTCCGAAAAGGAAAAAACAGCTTTTTCCACACCCTATGGGCATTATGAATACAACCGGATGCCGTTCGGTCTGAAAAACGCCCCCGCGACTTTTCAACGGTTAATGAATTCTGTCCTAGCCGGCTTACAAGGAATAAAATGTTTTGTTTATTTAGACGATATTGTCATACACGGGAACACGTTAACCCAACACAATCAAAGACTAGTAGAGGTATTTCAACGGCTTAGGGACCATAATCTGAAATTACAACCAGATAAATGTGAATTTTTAAGAAAGGAAGCCACATACCTAGGGCATAAAATAACCGACGAGGGCATAAAACCAGACCCTTCTAAATTAGACGCGGTAAAAAATTTCCCGACCCCCACGAAAGCTAAACATATCCAATCATTTTTAGGACTTGCAGGATATTACCGGAAATTTATAAAACATTTTTCAAAAATCGCTAAACCAATGACAACCCTGCTAACTAAAGGAACCGAATTCAAATGGACTCATGACCAACAATCTGCTTTCGAAACACTAAAAGAAAAGCTAATTACCGCCCCTCTGCTAATCTACCCCGATTTCTCTAAAGAATTCATAGTGACGACGGATGCATCCGACCTTGCACTCGGAGCAGTGCTGTCGCAAGGAACCCCGGGCGACGACCAACCAATCGCGTACGCGAGTAGGTCCCTAAACCCGGCCGAGAGGAATTACACTACCACCGAGAAGGAACTGTTAGCAATAGTTTGGGCAGTAAACCACTTCCGACCGTACTTGTACGGCACAAAATTTAAAATCGTAACAGATCATAAAGCACTCGTTTGGTTATTTAATGTTAAAGACCCCGGCTCGCGATTAATTAGGTGGAGAATAAAATTGGAAGAATATAACTACGAAATAATCCATAAATCCGGCAAATGCAACGCGAATGCCGATGCGTTAAGTAGGATAGCATATCAGATAGCCCCCGCGATCGATGACTCTTGCATTACGGACACTGACGAACGAATTCTTACTACGGACGAAAAGAAAACAATAATGTACGAATTTCACGACACGCCCCTGGGAGGACACCGCGGAGTAGATGTCACTCTTAAGCGCATTCGGGAACGGCACAATTGGAAAGGGATAACACGAGACGTGGAGGAATATATAAAGTCATGTGCGCTGTGTCAAAAAAATAAGTTAAGTCGAAAAGTGAAAATGCCACTAGTAATCACCGACACGCCGGAACAACCCTTCGAAAAATGCGCGCTGGACATTGTGGGGCCATTACCCGAAACTAATAACGGAAATAAATATTTATTAACATTTCAGGACGGATTAACTAAATTTAGCAAAGCCATACCACTTCCGAACCAAGAAGCCGAGACAATCGCGAAAGAATTTACCACCAAAATAATCTGTGAATACGGGATTCCCTCAAAATTACTCACTGACCAAGGCACCAACTTTCTGAGTGAAACGTTTAAACACATATGTAAATTACTCAAGATAACTAAACTCCAAACCACGGCATACCATCCCCAAACGAACGGAGCATTGGAAAGATCACATCGCACTTTAGCAGAATATTTACGGCATTATATAAACGACGAACAGAATAATTGGGATGAATGGATTCCGTACGCTATGTTCACTTACAATACCACCCCGCACACCTCCACCGGTTACTCTCCTTTCGAACTTGTCTACGGGAAAAAGGCCGAATTGCCTACCGCGCTTACCCTTCCGCCGAAACCCTCCTATAATTACGACGATTACGCAGACGAACTGAAAATACGACTCCGGACCTCCCACCAGATAGCTAAAGAAAACCTACGCGAAGCGAAAGAAAGGGCGAAAAAATATTACGATCACGACGCGAAAACGATACAATTCCGCGTCGGTGATAAAGTATTAATGAACGACGAAACCGTTAGACGCGGCCGATCGAAAAAACTGTCAGCGCAATGGATAGGGCCGTATACCATAATCACGATGCACTCCGATGTAAACGCGACAATAAAGAAGGGACGGAGATCCCAACGCGTACACGTGAACCGGCTCAAACACTTCGTGGAAAATTAAATAAATAAATAAACAAATAAATAAAGAAATAAAGAAACAAATTCAAATTTAATCCATTAATTAGTTAATTAATTAATCAAATAAAATACAAAAATACATACTTACCATGGCCTATGTAATTTACCACAAGTCCAAAAATCCCAAAAGGGACCCGGATAACCACGTAACCACTATAAACATACCCCACCTCCCGACCACTGCAGCAGCAGTACATCACGCGAGCGTATAACAAATGTAGCGAACATACATAGCAAGTAAGAACACGATTATACACAGATTGTACCGGAAAAATTTGTATCGGAATGCATGTATGGGTGAGTGTGTGGCTGGTCGAAAAATTCGCGAACTAATTTTTCTTTTTAAGGGGGGAGGGATGTTATACGCGCGTAACGCACAATTAAGATTATCCTCTAACATTTATTATTTCATACTATTTCTCGCGCTTCTTCGAAATCACCTTATCTGTAAGAGTATACCATCCGGTCGTGCCGTGCGCGACGCTGAAAACCGCTGAGCCCACGGCACGTGCGCGAAGAGCGCGTGGGAACGGTCCTCGGACGATCTACAAAAACTGCATAGGTAAACAAAAGTTGGGCGGTTGCTAGGCCAAAACCCCACTCCGATTTTCTGAAAAACGTCGCGTGCATAAAACACGCGACGCCGGCCCGCGCGCCAGATTCAGGCAGAAATACTCATAGTAAGAATATCATTAGAGAAACGGTCAGCTAATAGTTAGCGAAGTACAAATCGGACGCCCTAGCTTTTCTGTATTTTACACGGAGCGAGAGTTGTTAGCTTTTGAGCAGGCTCTTGGAATCGCGAACGGGAGTGAACGATTGAGTGCCGTTTGAAGGAGTGATAGAATAAGTATTTTAAATAAAGTTACTTCATTTACTTGTACGCGGAGTTCCAACTCTTAATTGGCAACGATCCCTACAACATATCCAAGAATATCCTGGACAAGCTTATCCTGACCGGAGCAATATCTCAAAATTGCACCTAACACCCCGGCCGGATAACACGACTATCGACTCGACTATCGACTATCGACTCGACTATCGACTCGATTATCGACTATCGACTATCGACTCGACTATCGACTATCGACTCGACTATCGACTATCGACTCGATTATCGACTATCGACTCGACTATCGACTATCGACTCGACTATCGACTATCGACTCGACTATCAACTATCGACTCGACTATCGACTATCGACTCGACTATCGACTCGACTATCGACTATCGCCTCGACTATCGACTATCGACTATCGACTCGACTATCGACTATCGACTCGACTATCGACTCGACTATCGACTCGACTATCGACTCGACTATCGACTCGACTATCGACTCGACTATCGACTCGACTATCGACTCGACTATCGACTATCGACTCGACTATCGACTATCGACTCGATTATCGACTATCGACTCGACCATCGACTATCGACTCGACTATCGACTATCGACTCGACTATCGACTCGACTATCGACTATCGACTCGACTATCGACTCGACTATCGACTATCGACTCGACTATCGACTATCGACTCGACTATCGACTATCGACTCGACTATCGACTATCGACTCGACTATCGACTATCGACTCGACTATCGACTATCGACTCGACTATCGACTCGACTATCGACTCGACTATCGACTATCGACTCTACTATCGACTATCGACTCGACTATCGACTATCGACTCGACTATCGACTCGACTATCGACTCGATTATCGACTATCGACTCGACTATCGACTATCGACTCGACTATCGACTATCGACTCGACTATCGACTATCGACTATCGACTCGACTATCGACTATCGACTATCGACTCGACTATCGACTCGACTATCGACTCGACTATCGACCATCGACTCGACTATCGACTATCGACTCGACTATCGACTATCGACTCGACTATCGACTATCGACTCGACTATCGACTATCGACTATCGACTCGACTATCGACTATCGACTATCGACTCGACTATCGACTCGACTATCGACTCGACTATCGACTATCGACTATCGACTCGACTATCGACTATCGATTCGACTATCGACTCGACTATCGACTATCGACTCGACTATCGACTATCGATTCGACTATCGACTCGACTATCGACTATCGACTCGACTATCGACTATCGACTCGACTATCGACTATCGACTCGCCTATCGACAATCGACTCGACTATCGACTATCGACTCGACTATCGACTATCGACTCGACTATCGACTATCGACTCGACTATCGACTCGACTATCGACTATCGACAATCGACTCGACTATCGACTATCGACTCGACTATCGACTATCGACTCGACTATCGACTCGACTATCGACTATCGACTCGACTATCGACTATCGACTCGACTATCGACTATCGACTCGACTATCGACTATCGACTATCGACTCGACTATCGACTATCGACTCGACTATCGACTCGACTATCGACTCGATTATCGACTATCGACTCGACTATCGACTATCGACTCGACTATCGACTATCGACTATCGACTCGACTATCGACTATCGACTATCGACTCGACTATCGACTATCGACTATCGACTATCGACTCGACTATCGACTCGACTATCGACTCGACTATCGACTATCGACTCGACTATCGACTATCGACTCGACTATCGACTCGACTATCGACTATCGACTCGACTATCGACTATCGACTCGACTATCGACTATCGACTATCGACTCGACTATCGACTATCGACTATCGACTCGACTATCGACTCGACTATCGACTCGACTATCGACTATCGACTATCGACTCGACTATCGACTATCGACTCGACTATCGACTCGACTATCGACTATCGACTCGACTATCGACTATCGACTCGCCTATCGACTATCGACTCGACTATCGACTATCGACTCGACTATCGACTATCGACTCGACTATCGACTCGACTATCGACTATCGACTCGACTATCGACTATCGACTCGACTATCTGTAGCCGGACTGCCGTGTTTACTGTTTTAAATTCCGCTACGTTTCTCTAGATTAGGGCGTAAAAACCAAGGTTCTTGAACTATCTGACATGGCACGTGACTTCATAACGGTCGCCAGGATATTAGTTAATTTATCTTCGCGATTAATATCCAACCCGCGGTATTTATGTTTCAGAAGCTTGAATTCTATTCCCACTGTTAGTAAACAACGATGTAAACAAACCCTGTTCATTGATCACTAATATTTATCGTCTTCCCGATCGCCGTAATTATAAACAACGGTGTAAACAATTAACTCTCGATGTTTGTAAACATCGTACTGTACTCTACTAATCCCCTTAACGTGGTGCCTTGTTTACTAGGCCTGCCCTTATTATTTACAGTGTTGTACTCACTGTTGACACCCGAATTTACCTCTAAGGTTCCGCAAGGATTTGGTTATGATAGCAGGTAAGTATGTAAACATGTTTATCTGGTAGAAAAACAATATATTCAAAATTAAAAAAAACTTGCGATTACAATTCTTATCGATCAAATTATTCACGCTAAATTAGATGCGATTCTCATGCATTTCTCATTTACCATAATCTTTCTTATCGACGGTTTCCGCAAACTCACTTACTTCTAGAACTAACAATATTATATTATCGGACGCTACCTTTTCGTTGTTTGGGGCGACGCGCTGTATTCCTTAACCTATATTCACACACTAGTGTCACAATACTGCGTTATAATGCCCTCTTATCACTAAGGCCATACAGGACCTTCACAATAACTCGCGATCGCACCACACAAGTCGTGGCTTCGCGATTCCCACGAAGTCGTCCACCTCCCGTCCTTCCAATCTCCCGTACCTGGGTTGCCTCGACTCCCTTCGGTTGGCCGGCAATGGCTCCCTTCCTTCCTCTCGTTCGCTTCTCCACTTAACCTCAAACTGTCACTACTACAACACAGCGCGGTCTCACTATCTCGACGGCTCAGAGCTGACTGCCCGCTCCGATGCTGACCTTCCATATATAGGGTCTACCCCCACTCTTCCCAAGGGATTCAAAATTCTCATTTTTTTGTCTCAGATTTAACTTCAATTAATAACTTGGGTCGTGTCGAATCCGATCCTTGTTTTTATTTAATCGAATCTTGTCTATTTTTACATAAAAATTGTAAATTAAACTTTTACCGCAGGGGATCCAAAAACTCATATTGATTGGAGTTTTAACGCTTGATTCTATGAGTCCTTGGATTCCTGAGTTCGGTTTGCTAATTGGTTTGTCCCGATTATTATTTTCTTGAATCCCTTGTTTTTGTGTCTATTATTTTTTTTCTTAACGGATTCAAAAATCTTATTTTATCAATCCTCTTATATCCTAATCTTATACTATTTGACCTAGGAAACCCCGGGATAACTCCTTTTCTTCGCATCTATCATAGATCGCCCAATATCCGCATGTTTATGCTTTTCGCTTGTTCAATTCGCGTTTGTACATGTTTGGCTTGTTGTACCTTAGTTTTAAAACATTTATTCGTGTTCTGCGTGTTTCGGCGCATCTTTTGAGTCTACCTGCATTCCTCTGTGTCACAATTTTTGAATCCCGTCCTTGGTCGTTTTTTATTTGACTTTGTGTTTTTGCCTATTTACAATGTAGAGGATTCAAAATTTGTTTATGAGTAGGTTAACTATTGCAGTTCTACGTTGTACTAGGGTCTTTTATTACAATTTGTTTGTTAGTTTTCTTAATGCTTGAACTTGTGAAATCCCTTAAAACTGAACTCGACTATGGATGTTTATGTACGTTGGGTGAACATAATATAGCTTCAGTGTATGGCAACACTAACTTATTTTAGAACTGTAATATTTTTCTGTGGAACCATGAATGATGGCAAACATCTGGTCTACTAAATGGCAAATAAAACATACAAAAAACAAAAAAAAAATACTTGGCTTTTATTTATTTATTATTTCATTTTTAATCAAATTTTTGTTTTCTTTCAAATCCTTACTTGCCATCATCGTAACGGTATCTATGTTTTTGTTTTTGTTTTTATTTTTGTTTATTTTTTTTTTATTTATTTATTTATTTTTTTATTTTTTTATTTTCTTTTTTTTTTTATTTTAGGAGTCAAACCCGCGCGCGCTACCTGTCATTTTTCAATTGCTGTGACCCTCACTTCTTCAATTAAAATCGAAATAAACATAAATGCAAATCACCATCGTAACAAACTAAACTCAAAATAAACATAACAATTTCTTTTTATTCAGGTGCAGCGCCGCTCCCCTGGTTGTCGCCTGCCCTGCCGGTCACATATCGACTATCGACTCGACTATCGACTATCGACTCGACTATCGACTATCGACTCGACTATCGACCATCGACTCGACTATCGACTATCGACTCGACTATCGACTATCGACTCGACTATCGACTATCGACTCTACTATCGACTATCGACTCGACTATCGACTATCGACTCGACTATCGACTATCGACTCGACTATCGACTATCGACTCGACTATCGACTATCGACTCGACTATCGACTATCGACTATCGACTCGACTATCGACTCGACTATCGACTCGACTATCGACTATCGACTCGACTATCGACTATCGACTCGACTATCGACTCGACTATCGACTATCGACTCGACTATCGACTATCGACTCGACTATCGACTATCGACTATCGACTCGACTATCGACTATCGACTATCGACTCGACTATCGACTCGACTATCGACTCGACTATCGACTATCGACTATCGACTCGACTATCGACTATCGACTCGCCTATCGACTATCGACTCGACTATCGACTATCGACTCGACTATCGACTATCGACTCGACTATCGACTCGACTATCGACTATCGACTCGACTATCGACTATCGACTCGACTATCGACTATCGACTCGACTATCGACTATCGACTCGACTATCGACTCGACTATCGACTATCGACTCGACTATCGACTATCGACTCGACTATCGACTATCGACTCGACTATCGACTCGACTATCGACTCGACTATCGACTCGACTATCGACTCGACTATCGACTCGACTATCGACTCGACTATCGACTCGACTCGACTATCGACTCGACTATCGACTCGACTCGACTCGACTCGACTATCGACTATCGACTCGACTATCGACTCGACTATCGACTCGACTATCGACTATCGACTCTACTATCGACTATCGACTCGACTATCGACTATCGACTCGACTATCGACTCGACTATCGACTATCGACTCGACTATCGACTATCGACTCGACTATCGACTATCGACTCGACTATCGACTATCGACTATCGACTCGACTATCGACTATCGACTCGACTATCGACTATCGACTCGACTACCGACTATCGACTCGACTAGCGACTATCGACTCGACTATCGACCATCGACTCGACTATCGACTATCGACTCGACTATCGACTATCGACTCGACTATCGACTATCGACTCTACTATCGACTATCGACTCGACTATCGACTATCGACTCGACTATCGACTATCGACTCGACTATCGACTATCGACTATCGACTCGACTATCGACTATCGACTCGACTATCGACTCGACTATCGACTCGACTATCGACTCGACTATCGACTCGACTATCGACTCGACTATCGACTCGACTATCGACTATCGACTCGACTATGGACTATCGACTCGACTATCGACTTGACTATCGACTATCGACTCGACTATCGACTCGACTATCGACTCGACTATCGACTCGACTATCGACTCGACTATCGACTCGACTATCGACTCGACTATCGACTATCGACTCGACTATCGACTATCGACTCGACTATCGACTATCGACTCGACTATCGACTATCGACTCGACTATCGACTATCGACTCGCCTATCGACTATCGACTCGACTATCGACTATTGACTCGACTATCGACTATCGACTCGACTATCGACTATCGACTCGACTATCGACTATCGACTCGACTATCGACTATCGACTCGACTATCGACTATCGACTCGACTATCGACTATCGACTCGACTATCGACTCGACTATCGACTATCGACTCGACTATCGACTCGATTATCGACTATCGACTATCGACTCGACTATCGACTATCGACTCGACTATCGACTATCGACTATCGACTCGACTATCGACTCGACTATCGACTATCGACTATCGACTCGACTATCGACTCGACTATCGACTCGACTATCGACTCGACTATCGACTCGACTATCGACTCGACTATCGACTCGACTATCGACTCGACTATCGACTCGACTATCGACTCGACTATCGACTCGACTCGACTCGACTCGACTATCGACTCGACTCGACTCGACTCGACTATCGACTCGACTCGACTCGACTCGACTATCGACTCGACTCGACTCGACTCGACTATCGACTCGACTATCGACTCGACTCGACTCGACTATCGACTCGACTCGACTATCGACTCGACTCGACTATCGACTCGACTCGACTCGACTATCGACTATCGACTCGACTCGACTCGACTCGACTATCGACTCGACTCGACTCGACTCGACTCGACTCGACTATCGACTCGACTCGACTCGACTATCGACTCGACTCGACTCGACTATCGACTCGACTATCGACTCGACTATCGACTCGACTCGACTATCGACTATCGACTATCGACTCGACTATCGACTATCGACTATCGACTATCGACTATCGACTCGACTATCGACTCGACTATCGACTCGACTATCGACTATCGACTATCGACTCGACTATCGACTATCGACTATCGACTCGACTATCGGCTCGACTATCGACTCGACTATCGACTATCGACTATCGACTCGACTATCGACTATCGACTCGACTATCGACTCGACTATCGACTATCGACTCGACTATCGACTATCAACTCGACTATCGACTATTGACTCGACTATCGACTATCGACTCGACTATCGACTATCGACTCGACTATCGACTATCGACTCGACTATCGACTATCGACTCGACTATCGACTATCGACTCGACTATCGACTCGACTATCGACTCGACTATCGACTATCGACTATCGACTCGACTATCGACTATCGACTCGACTATCGACTCGACTATCGACTCGACTATCGACTCGACTATCGATTCGACTATCGACTCGACTATCGACTATCGACTCGACTATCGACTATCGACTCGCCTATCGACTATCGACTCGACTATCGACTATTGACTCGACTATCGACTATCGACTCGACTATCGACTATCGACTCGACTATCGACTATCGACTCGACTATCGACTATCGACTCGACTATCGACTATCGACTCGACTATCGACTATCGACTCGACTATCGACTCGACTATCGACTCGACTATCGACTATCGACTCTACTATCGACTATCGACTCGACTATCGACTATCGACTCGACTATCGACTATCGACTCGACTATCGACTCGACTATCGACTCGATTATCGACTATCGACTCGACTATCGACTATCGACTCGACTATCGACTATCGACTCGACTATCGACTATCGACTATCGACTCGACTATCGACTATCGACTATCGACTCGACTATCGACTCGACTATCGACTCGACTATCGACTATCGACTCGACTATCGACTATCGACTCGACTATCGACTCGACTATCGACTATCGACTCGACTATCGACTATCGACTCGACTATCGACTATCGACTATCGACTCGACTATCGACTATCGACTATCGACTCGACTATCGACTCGACTATCGACTCGACTATCGACTATCGACTATCGACTCGACTATCGACTATCGACTCGACTATCGACTCGACTATCGACTATCGACTCGACTATCGACTATCAACTCTACTATCGACTATCGACTCGACTATCGACTATCGACTCGACTATCGACTATCGACTCGACTATCGACTATCAACTCTACTATCGACTATCGACTCGACTATCGACTATCGACTCGACTATCGACTATCGACTATCGACTCGACTATCGACTCGACTATCGACTATCGACTCGACTATCGACTATCGACTCGACTATCGACTCGACTATCGACTATCGACTATCGACTCGACTATCGACTATCGACTCGACTATCGACTCGACTATCGACTCGACTATCGACTCGACTATCGACTCGACTATCGACTCGACTATCGACTCGACTATCGACTCGACTATCGACTCGACTATCGACTCGACTATCGACTATCGACTCGACTATCGACTCGACTATCGACTCGACTATCGACTCGACTATCGACTCGACTATCGACTATCGACTCGACTATGGACTATCGACTCGACTATCGACTCGACTATCGACTATCGACTCGACTATCGACTCGACTATCGACTATCGACTCGACTATCGACTATCGACTCGACTATCGACTATCGACTCGACTATCGACTATCGACTCGCCTATCGACTATCGACTCGACTATCGACTATTGACTCGACTATCGACTATCGACTCGACTATCGACTATCGACTCGACTATCGACTCGACTATCGACTATCGACTCGACTATCGACTATCGACTCGACTATCGACTATCGACTCGACTATCGACTCGATTATCGACTATCGACTATCGACTCGACTATCGACTATCGACTCGACTATCGACTATCGACTCGATTATCGACTATCGACTCGACTATCGACTATCGACTCGACTATCGACTATCGACTCGACTATCGACTATCGACTCGACTATCGACTATCGACTCGACTATCGACTCGACTATCGACTATCGCCTCGACTATCGACTATCGACTATCGACTCGACTATCGACTATCGACTCGACTATCGACTCGACTATCGACTATCGCCTCGACTATCGACTATCGACTATCGACTCGACTATCGACTATCGACTCGACTATCGACTCGACTATCGACTCGACTATCGACTCGACCATCGACTATCGACTCGACTATCGACTATCGACTCGATTATCGACTATCGACTATCGACTCGACTATCGACTATCGACTATCGACTCGACTATCGACTCGACTATCGACTCGACTATCGACTATCGACTCGACTATCGACTATCGACTCGACTATCGACTCGACTATCGACTCGACTATCGACTATCGACTCTACTATCGACTATCGACTCGACTATCGACTATCGACTCGACTATCGACTATCGACTCGACTATCGACTCGACTATCGACTCGATTATCGACTATCGACTCGACTATCGACTATCGACTCTACTATCGACTATCGACTCGACTATCGACTATCGACTATCGACTCGACTATCGACTATCGACTATCGACTCGACTATCGACTCGACTATCGACTCGACTATCGACTATCGACTCGACTATCGACTATCGACTCGACTATCGACTCGACTATCGACTATCGACTCGACTATCGACTATCGACTCGACTATCGACTATCGACTATCGACTCGACTATCGACTATCGACTATCGACTCGACTATCGACTCGACTATCGACTCGACTATCGACTATCGACTATCGACTCGACTATCGACTATCGACTCGACTATCGACTCGACTATCGACTATCGACTCGACTATCGACTATCGACTCGCCTATCGACTATCGACTCGACTATCGACTATCGACTCGACTATCGACTATCGACTCGACTATCGACTCGACTATCGACTATCGACTATCGACTCGACTACCGACTATCGACTCGACTAGCGACTATCGACTCGACTATCGACCATCGACTCGACTATCGACTCGACTATCGACTATCGACTCGACTATCGACTATCGACTCGACTATCGACTATCGACTCGACTACCGACTATCGACTCGACTAGCGACTATCGACTCGACTATCGACCATCGACTCGACTATCGACTATCGACTCGACTATCGACTATCGACTCGACTATCGACTATCGACTCTACTATCGACTATCGACTCGACTATCGACTATCGACTCGACTATCGACTATCGACTCGACTATCGACTCGACTATCGACTATCGACTCGACTATCGACTATCGCCTCGACTATCGACTATCGACTATCGACTCGACTATCGACTATCGACTCGACTACCGACTCGACTATCGACTCGACTATCGACTCGACTATCGACTCGACTATCGACTCGACTATCGACTCGACTATCGACTCGACTATCGACTATCGACTCGACTATGGACTATCGACTCGACTATCGACTTGACTATCGACTATCGACTCGACTATCGACTCGACTATCGAATCGACTATCGACTCGACTATCGACTATCGACTCGACTATCGACTATCGACTCGACTATCGACTATCGACTCGACTATCGACTATCGACTCGCCTATCGACTATCGACTCGACTATCGACTATTGACTCGACTATCGACTATCGACTCGACTATCGACTATCGACTCGACTATCGACTATCGACTCGACTATCGACTATCGACTCGACTATCGACTATCGACTCGACTATCGACTATCGACTCGACTATCGACTATCGACTCGACTATCGACTATCGACTCGACTATCGACTCGATTATCGACTATCGACTATCGACTCGACTATCGACTATCGACTCGACTATCGACTATCGACTCGATTATCGACTATCGACTCGACTATCGACTATCGACTCGACTATCGACTATCGACTCGACTATCGACTATCGACTCGACTATCGACTATCGACTCGACTATCGACTATCGACTCGACTATCGACTCGACTATCGACTCGATTATCGACTATCGACTCGACTATCGACTATCGACTCGACTATCGACTATCGACTCGACTATCGACTATCGACTCGACTATCGACTATCGACTCGACTATCGACTCGACTATCGACTATCGACTCGACTATCGACTATCGACTCGACTATCGACTCGACTATCGACTCGACTATCGACTCGACTATCGACTCGACTATCGACTCGACTATCGACTCGACTATCGACTCGACTCGACTATCGACTCGACTATCGACTCGACTCGACTCGACTCGACTATCGACTATCGACTCGACTATCGACTCGACTATCGACTCGACTATCGACTATCGACTCTACTATCGACTATCGACTCGACTATCGACTATCGACTCGACTATCGACTATCGACTCGACTATCGACTCGACTATCGACTCGATTATCGACTATCGACTCGACTATCGACTCGACTATCGACTCGATTATCGACTATCGACTCGACTATCGACTATCGACTCGACTATCGACTATCGACTCGACTATCGACTATCGACTCGACTATCGACTATCGACTATCGACTCGACTATCGACTCGACTATCGACTATCGACTATCGACTCGACTATCGACTCGACTATCGACTCGACTATCGACT
Source organism: Pemphredon lugubris (assembly GCA_933228935.1). Classification (NCBI taxonomy): domain Eukaryota; kingdom Metazoa; phylum Arthropoda; class Insecta; order Hymenoptera; family Crabronidae; genus Pemphredon; species Pemphredon lugubris. The sequence goes on from OW121815.1 coordinate 31,276,150, forward strand.
CGACTATCGACTCGACTATCTACTCGACTATCGACTCGACTATCGACTCGACTCGACTATCGACTCGACTATCGACTCGACTCGACTCGACTCGACTATCGACTCGACTCGACTCGACTCGACTATCGACTCGACTCGACTCGACTCGACTATCGACTCGACTCGACTCGACTCGACTATCGACTCGACTCGACTCGACTATCGACTCGACTCGACTCGACTATCGACTCGACTATCGACTCGACTCGACTCGACTATCGACTATCGACTCGACTCGACTCGACTCGACTATCGACTCGACTATCGACTATCGACTCGACTATCGACTCGACTATCGACTATCGACTCGACTATCGACTAACGACTCGACTATCGACTATCGACTCGACTATCGACTATCGACTCGACTATCGACTATCGACTATCGACTCGACTATCGACTCGACTATCGACTCGATTATCGACTATCGACTCGACTATCGACTATCGACTCGACTATCGACTCGACTATCGACTCGACTATCGACTCGTCTATCGACTCGACTATCGACTCGATTATCGACTATCGACTCGACTATCGACTATCGACTCGACTATCGACTATCGACTCGACTATCGACTATCGACTCGACTATCGACTATCGACTCGACTATCGACTATCGACTCGACTATCGACTATCGACTATCGACTCGACTATCGACTATCGACTCGACTATCGACTATCGACTATCGACTCGACTATCGACTATCGACTCGACTATGGACTATCGACTCGACTATCGACTTGACTATCGACTATCGACTCGACTATCGACTCGACTATCGAATCGACTATCGACTCGACTATCGACTATCGACTCGACTATCGACTATCGACTCGACTATCGACTATCGACTCGACTATCGACTATCGACTCGCCTATCGACTATCGACTCGACTATCGACTATTGACTCGACTATCGACTATCGACTCGACTATCGACTATCGACTCGACTATCGACTATCGACTCGACTATCGACTATCGACTCGACTATCGACTATCGACTCGACTATCGACTATCGACTATCGACTATCGACTCGATTATCGACTATCGACTATCGACTCGACTATCGACTATCGACTATCGACTCGACTATCGACTATCGACTATCGACTATCGACTATCGACTCGATTATCGACTATCGACTATCGACTCGACTATCGACTATCGACTCGACTATCGACTATCGACTCGATTATCGACTATCGACTCGACTATCGACTATCGACTCGACTATCGACTATCGACTCGACTATCGACTATCGACTCGACTATCGACTATCGACTCGACTATCGACTATCGACTCGACTATCGACTCGACTATCGACTCGATTATCGACTATCGACTCGACTATCGACTATCGACTCGACTATCGACTATCGACTCGACTATCGACTATCGACTCGACTATCGACTATCGACTATCGACTCGACTATCGACTCGACTATCGACTATCGACTCGACTATCGACTATCGACTCGACTATCGACTCGACTATCGACTCGACTATCGACTCGACTATCGACTCGACTATCGACTCGACTATCGACTCGACTCGACTATCGACTCGACTATCGACTCGACTCGACTCGACTCGACTATCGACTATCGACTCGACTATCGACTCGACTATCGACTCGACTATCGACTATCGACTCTACTATCGACTATCGACTCGACTATCGACTATCGACTCGACTATCGACTATCGACTCGACTATCGACTCGACTATCGACTCGATTATCGACTATCGACTCGACTATCGACTCGACTATCGACTCGATTATCGACTATCGACTCGACTATCGACTATCGACTCGACTATCGACTATCGACTCGACTATCGACTATCGACTCGACTATCGACTATCGACTATCGACTCGACTATCGACTCGACTATCGACTATCGACTATCGACTCGACTATCGACTCGACTATCGACTCGACTATCGACTCGACTATCGACTCGACTATCTACTCGACTATCGACTCGACTATCGACTCGACTCGACTATCGACTCGACTATCGACTCGACTCGACTCGACTCGACTATCGACTCGACTCGACTCGACTCGACTATCGACTCGACTCGACTCGACTCGACTCGACTCGACTATCGACTCGACTCGACTCGACTATCGACTCGACTCGACTCGACTATCGACTCGACTATCGACTCGACTCGACTCGACTATCGACTATCGACTCGACTCGACTCGACTCGACTATCGACTCGACTCGACTCGACTCGACTCGACTCGACTCGACTATCGACTCGACTCGACTCGACTATCGACTCGACTCGACTCGACTATCGACTCGACTCGACTCGACTCGACTATCGACTCGACTCGACTATCGACTATCGACTATCGACTCGACTATCGACTATCGACTATCGACTATCGACTCGACTATCGACTCGACTATCGACTCGACTATCGACTCGACTATCGACTCGACTATCGACTCGACTATCGACTCGACTATCGACTCGTCTATCGACTATCGACTCGACTATCGACTCGACTATCGACTCGACTATCGACTCGACTATCGACTCGTCTATCGACTCGACTATCGACTCGATTATCGACTATCGACTCGACTATCGATTATCGACTATCGACTCGACTATCAACTATCGACTCGACTATCGACTATCGACTCGACTATCGACTAACGACTCGACTATCGACTATCGACTATCGACTCGACTATCGACTCGACTATCGACTCGACTATCGACTATCGACTATCGACTATCGACTCGACTATCGACTATCGACTATCGACTCGACTATCGACTATCGACTCGACTATCGACTCGACTATCGACTATCGACTCGACTATCGACTAACGACTCGACTATCGACTATCGACTCGACTATCGACTATCGACTCGACTATCGACTATCGACTCGACTATCGACTATCGACTCGACTATCGACTATCGACTCGACTATCGACTATCGACTCGACTATCGACTATCGACTCGACTATCGACTATCGACTCGACTATCGACTCGACTATCGACTCGATTATCGACTATCGACTCGACTATCGACTATCGACTCGACTATCGACTCGACTATCGACTCGACTATCGACTCGTCTATCGACTCGACTATCGACTCGATTATCGACTATCGACTCGACTATCGACTATCGACTCGACTATCGACTATCGACTCGACTATCGACTATCGACTCGACTATCGACTATCGACTCGACTATCGACTATCGACTATCGACTCGACTATCGACTATCGACTCGACTATCGACTATCGACTATCGACTCGACTATCGACTATCGACTATCGACTCGACTATCGACTCGACTATCGACTCGACTATCGACTCGACTATCGACTCGACTATCGACTATCGACTATCGACTATCGATTCGACTATCGACTCGACTATCGACTATCGACTCGACTATCGACTATCGACTCGACTATCGACTATCGACTCGACTATCGACTATCGACTCGACTATCGACTATCGACTCGATTATCGACTATCGACTCGACCATCGACTATCGACTCGACTATCGACTATCGACTCGACTATCGACTCGACTATCGACTCGATTATCGACTATCGACTCGACTATCGACTATCGACTCGACTATCGACTCGACTATCGACTCGACTATCGACTCGTCTATCGACTCGACTATCGACTCGATTATCGACTATCGACTCGACTATCGACTATCGACTCGACTATCGACTATCGACTCGACTATCGACTATCGACTCGACTATCGACTATCGACTCGACTATCGACTATCGACTATCGACTCGACTATCGACTATCGACTCGACTATCGACTATCGACTCGCCTATCGACAATCGACTCGACTATCGACTATCGACTCGACTATCGACTATCGACTCGACTATCGACTCGACTATCGACTATCGACTCGACTATCGACTATCGACTCGACTATCGACTCGACTATCGACTATCGACTCGACTATCGACTATCGACTCGACTATCGACTATCGACTCGACTATCGACTATCGACTCGACTACCGACTATCGACTCGACTAGCGACTATCGACTCGACTATCGACCATCGACTCGACTATCGACTATCGACTCGATTATCGACTATCGACTCGACTATCGACTATCGACTCTACTATCGACTATCGACTCGACTATCGACTATCGACTCGACTATCGACTATCGACTCGACTATCGACTCGACTATCGACTATCGCCTCGACTATGGACTATCGACTATCGACTCGACTATCGACTATCGACTCGACTATCGACTATCGACTCGACTATCGACTATCGACTCTACTATCGACTATCGACTCGACTATCGACTATCGGCTCGACTATCGACTATCGACTCGACTATCGACTCGACTATCGACTCGACTATCGACTCGACTATCGACTATCGACTATCGACTCGACTATCGACTATCGACTCGACTATCGACTCGACTATCGACTCGATTATCGACTATCGACTCGACTATCGACTATCGACTCGACTATCGACTATCGACTCGACTATCGACTATCGACTATCGACTCGACTATCGACTATCGACTATCGACTCGACTATCGACTATCGACTATCGACTCGACTATCGACTCGACTATCGACTCGACTATCGACTATCGACTCGACTATCGACTCGACTATCGACTATCGACTCGACTATCGACTATCGACTCGACTATCGACTCGACTATCGACTATCGACTCGACTATCGACTATCGACTCGACTATCGACTATCGACTATCGACACGACTATCGACTATCGACTATCGACTCGACTATCGACTATCGACTATCGACTCGACTATCGACTCGACTATCGACTATCGACTCGACTATCGACTATCGACTCGACTATCGACTATCGACTCGACTATCGACTATCGACTCGACTATCGACTATCGACTCGACTATCGACTCGACTATCGACTATCGCCTCGACTATCGACTATCGACTATCGACTCGATTATCGACTATCGACTCGACTATCGACTATCGACTCGACTATCGACTATCGACTATCGACTCGACTATCGACTCGACTATCGACTATCGACTCGACTATCGACTATCGACTCGACTATCGACTCGACTATCGACTCGACTATCGACTCGACTATCGACTCGACTATCGACTCGACTATCGACTCGACTATCGACTCGACTCGACTATCGACTCGACTATCGACTCGACTCGACTCGACTCGACTATCGACTATCGACTCGACTATCGACTTGACTATCGACTCGACTATCGACTATCGACTCTACTATCGACTATCGACTCGACTATCGACTATCGACTCGACTATCGACTATCGACTCGACTATCGACTCGACTATCGACTCGATTATCGACTATCGACTCGACTATCGACTATCGACTCGACTATCGACTATCGACTCGACTATCGACTATCGACTCGACTATCGACTATCGACTATCGACTCGACTATCGACTCGACTATCGACTATCGACTATCGACTCGACTATCGACTCGACTATCGACTCGACTATCGACTCGACTATCGACTCGACTATCGACTCGACTATCGACTCGACTATCGACTATCGACTATCGACTCGACTATCGACTCGACTATCGACTATCGACTCGACTATCGACTATCGACTCGACTATCGACTATCGACTCGACTATCGACTCGACTATCGACTATCGACTATCGACTCGACTATCGACTCGACTATCGACTATCGCCTCGACTATCGACTATCGACTATCGACTCGATTATCGACTATCGACTCGACTATCGACTATCGACTCGACTATCGACTATCGACTATCGACTCGACTATCGACTCGACTATCGACTATCGACTCGACTATCGACTATCGACTCGACTATCGACTCGACTATCGACTCGACTATCGACTCGACTATCGACTCGACTATCGACTCGACTATCGACTCGACTCGACTATCGACTCGACTATCGACTCGACTCGACTCGACTCGACTATCGACTATCGACTCGACTATCGACTTGACTATCGACTCGACTATCGACTATCGACTCTACTATCGACTATCGACTCGACTATCGACTATCGACTCGACTATCGACTATCGACTCGATTATCGACTATCGACTCGATTATCGACTATCGACTCGACTATCGACTATCGACTCGACTATCGACTATCGACTCGACTATCGACTATCGACTCGACTATCGACTATCGACTATCGACTCGACTATCGACTCGACTATCGACTATCGACTATCGACTCGACTATCGACTCGACTATCGACTCGACTATCGACTCGACTATCGACTCGACTATCGACTCGACTATCGACTCGACTATCGACTCGACTATCGACTCGACTATCGACTCGACTATCGACTATCGACTCGACTATCGACTATCGACTCGACTATCGACTATCGACTATCGACTCGACTATCGACTATCGACTATCGACTCGACTATCGACTATCGACTATCGACTCGACTATCGACTCGACTATCGACTCGACTATCGACTATCGACTCGACTATCGACTATCGACTATCGACTCGACTATCGACTCGACTATCGACTCGACTATCGACTATCGACTCGACTATCGACTCGACTATCGACTCGACTATCGACTCGACTATCGACTCGACTATCGACTATCGACTCGACTATCGACTCGACTATCGACTATCGACTCGACTATCGACTATCGACTCGACTATCGACTCGACTATCGACTATCGACTCGACTATCGACTATCGACTCGACTATCGACTATCGACTATCGACTCGACTATCGACTATCGACTATCGACTCGACTATCGACTATCGACTATCGACTCGACTATCGACTCGACTATCGACTCGACTATCGACTATCGACTATCGACTCGACTATCGACTATCGACTCGACTATCGACTATCGACTCGACTATCGACTATCGACTCGACTATCGACTCGACTATCGACTATCGACTCGACTTTCGACTATCGACTCGACTATCGACTATCGACTCGACTATCGACTATCGACTCGACTATCGACTATCGACTCGACTATCGACTCGACTATCGACTATCGCCTCGACAATCGACTATCGACTATCGACTCGATTATCGACTATCGACTCGACTATCGACTATCGACTCGACTATCGACTATCGACTCGACTATCGACTATCGACTCGACTATCGACTATCGACTCGACTATCGACTATCGACTATCGACTATCGACTATCGACTCGACTATCGACTCGACTATCGACTATCGACTCGACTATCGACTATCGACTCGACTATCGACTCGACTATCGACTCGACTATCGACTCGACTATCGACTCGACTATCGACTCGACTATCGACTCGACTATCGACTCGACTATCGACTCGACTCGACTATCGACTCGACTATCGACTCGACTCGACTCGACTCGACTATCGACTATCGACTCGACTATCGACTCGACTATCGACTCGACTATCGACTATCGACTCTACTATCGACTATCGACTCGACTATCGACTATCGACTCGACTATCGACTATCGACTCGACTATCGACTCGACTATCGACTCGATTATCGACTATCGACTCGACTATCGACTATCGACTCGACTATCGACTATCGACTCGACTATCGACTATCGACTCGACTATCGACTATCGACTCGACTATCGACTATCGACTATCGACTCGACTATCGACTCGACTATCGACTATCGACTATCGACTCGACTATCGACTCGACTATCGACTCGACTATCGACTCGACTATCGACTCGACTATCGACTCGACTATCGACTCGACTATCGACTCGACTATCGACTCGACTATCGACTCGACTATCGACTCGACTATCGACTCGACTCGACTATCGACTCGACTATCGACTCGACTCGACTCGACTCGACTATCGACTCGACTCGACTCGACTCGACTATCGACTCGACTCGACTCGACTCGACTATCGACTCGACTCGACTCGACTCGACTATCGACTCGACTCGACTCGACTATCGACTCGACTCGACTCGACTATCGACTCGACTCGACTCGACTATCGACTATCGACTCGACTCGACTCGACTCGACTATCGACTCGACTCGACTCGACTCGACTCGACTCGACTATCGACTCGACTCGACTCGACTATCGACTCGACTCGACTCGACAATCGACTCGACTCGACTCGACTATCGACTCGACTCGACTATCGACTATCGACTATCGACTCGACTATCGACTATCGACTATCGACTATCGACTATCGACTCGACTATCGACTCGACTATCGACTCGACTATCGACTCGACTATCGACTCGACTATCGACTCGACTATCGACTCGACTATCGACTCGTCTATCGACTATCGACTCGACTATCGACTCGACTATCGACTCGACTATCGACTCGACTATCGACTCGTCTATCGACTCGACTATCGACTCGATTATCGACTATCGACTCGACTATCGATTATCGACTATCGACTCGACTATCGACTATCGACTCGACTATCGACTATCGACTCGACTATCGACTAACGACTCGACTATCGACTATCGACTATCGACTCGACTATCGACTCGACTATCGACTCGACTATCGACTATCGACTATCGACTATCGACTCGACTATCGACTATCGACTATCGACTCGACTATCGACTATCGACTCGACTATCGACTCGACTATCGACTATCGACTCGACTATCGACTATCGACTCGACTATCGACTATCGACTCGACTATCGACTATCGACTCGACTATCGACTATCGACTATCGACTATCGACTCGACTATCGACTATCGACTCGACTATCGACTATCGACTATCGACTCGACTATCGACTATCGACTCGACTATCGACTCGACTATCGACTCGATTATCGACTCGACTATCGACTCGACTATCGACTATCGACTATCGACTATCGACTCGACTATCGACTATCGACTCGACTATCGACTATCGACTCGACTATCGACTATCGACTCGACTATCGACTATCGACTCGACTATCGACTATCGACTCGATTATCGACTATCGACTCGACCATCGACTATCGACTATCGACTCGACTATCGACTATCGACTCGACTATCGACTATCGACTCGACTACCGACTATCGACTCGACTAGCGACTATCGACTCGACTATCGACCATCGACTCGACTATCGACTATCGACTCGATTATCGACTATCGACTCGACTATCGACTATCGACTCTACTATCGACTATCGACTCGACTATCGACTATCGACTCGACTATCGACTATCGACTCGACTATCGACTCGACTATCGACTATCGCCTCGACTATGGACTATCGACTATCGACTCGACTATCGACTATCGACTCGACTATCGACTATCGACTCGACTATCGACTATCGACTCTACTATCGACTATCGACTCGACTATCGACTATCGGCTCGACTATCGACTATCGACTCGACTATCGACTATCGACTATCGACTCGACTATCGACTCGACTATCGACTATCGACTATCGACTCGACTATCGACTATCGACTCGACTATCGACTCGACTATCGACTCGATTATCGACTATCGACTCGACTATCGACTATCGACTCGACTATCGACTCGACTATCGACTATCGACTATCGACTCGACTATCGACTATCGACTATCGACTCGACTATCGACTATCGACTATCGACTCGACTATCGACTCGACTATCGACTCGACTATCGACTATCGACTCGACTATCGACTCGACTATCGACTATCGACTCGACTATCGACTATCGACTCGACTATCGACTCGACTATCGACTATCGACTCGACTATCGACTATCGACTATCGACTCGACTATCGACTATCGACTCGACTATCGACTATCGACTATCGACTCGACTATCGACTATCGACTATCGACTCGACTATCGACTCGACTATCGACTCGACTATCGACTATCGACTATCGACTCGACTATCGACTATCGACTCGACTATCGACTCGACTATCGACTATCGACTCGACTATCGACTATCAACTCGACTATCGACTATTGACTCGACTATCGACTATCGACTCGACTATCGACTCGACTATCGACTATCGACTCGACTATCGACTATCAACTCGACTATCGACTATTGACTCGACTATCGACTATCGACTCGACTATCGACTATCGACTCGACTATCGACTATCGACTCGACTATCGACTATCGACTCGACTATCGACTCGACTATCGACTCGACTATCGACTATCGACTATCGACTCGACTATCGACTCGACTATCGACTCGACTATCGACTCGACTATCGACTCGACTATCGACTCGACTATCGACTCGACTATCGACTCGACTATCGACTATCGACTCGACTATGGACTATCGACTCGACTATCGACTCGACTATCGACTATCGACTCGACTATCGACTATCGACTCGACTATCGACTATCGACTCGACTATCGACTATCGACTATCGACTCGACTATCGACTATCGACTCGACTATCGACTATCGACTCGACTATCGACTATCGACTATCGACTATCGACTCGACTATCGACTATCGACTATCGACTCGACTATCGACTCGACTATCGACTCGACTATCGACTATCGACTCGACTATCGACTATCGACTCGACTATCGACTATCGACTATCGACTCGACTATCGACTATCGACTCGACTATCGACTATCGACTCGACTATCGACTCGACTATCGACTATCGACTCGACTATCGACTATCGACTCGACTATCGACTATCGACTATCGACTCGACTATCGACTATCGACTATCGACTCGACTATCGACTCGACTATCGACTATCGACTCGACTATCGACTATCGACTCGACTATCGACTATCGACTATCGACTCGACTATCGACTATCGACTCGATTATCGACTATCGACTCGACCATCGACTATCGACTATCGACTCGACTATCGACTATCGACTCGACTATCGACTATCGACTCGACTACCGACTATCGACTCGACTAGCGACTATCGACTCGACTATCGACCATCGACTCGACTATCGACTATCGACTCGATTATCGACTATCGACTCGACTATCGACTATCGACTCTACTATCGACTATCGACTCGACTATCGACTATCGACTCGACTATCGACTATCGACTCGACTATCGACTCGACTATCGACTATCGCCTCGACTATGGACTATCGACTATCGACTCGACTATCGACTATCGACTCGACTATCGACTATCGACTCGACTATCGACTATCGACTCTACTATCGACTATCGACTCGACTATCGACTATCGGCTCGACTATCGACTATCGACTCGACTATCGACTATCGACTATCGACTCGACTATCGACTCGACTATCGACTATCGACTATCGACTCGACTATCGACTATCGACTCGACTATCGACTCGACTATCGACTCGATTATCGACTATCGACTCGACTATCGACTATCGACTCGACTATCGACTATCGACTCGACTATCGACTATCGACTATCGACTCGACTATCGACTATCGACTATCGACTCGACTATCGACTATCGACTATCGACTCGACTATCGACTCGACTATCGACTCGACTATCGACTATCGACTCGACTATCGACTCGACTATCGACTATCGACTCGACTATCGACTATCGACTCGACTATCGACTCGACTATCGACTATCGACTCGACTATCGACTATCGACTATCGACTCGACTATCGACTATCGACTCGACTATCGACTATCGACTATCGACTCGACTATCGACTATCGACTATCGACTCGACTATCGACTCGACTATCGACTCGACTATCGACTATCGACTATCGACTCGACTATCGACTATCGACTCGACTATCGACTCGACTATCGACTATCGACTCGACTATCGACTATCAACTCGACTATCGACTATTGACTCGACTATCGACTATCGACTCGACTATCGACTCGACTATCGACTATCGACTCGACTATCGACTATCAACTCGACTATCGACTATTGACTCGACTATCGACTATCGACTCGACTATCGACTATCGACTCGACTATCGACTATCGACTCGACTATCGACTATCGACTCGACTATCGACTCGACTATCGACTCGACTATCGACAATCGACTATCGACTCGACTATCGACTATCGACTCGACTATCGACTCGACTATCGACTCGACTATCGACTCGACTATCGACTCGACTATCGACTCGACTATCGACTCGACTATCGACTCGACTATCGACTATCGACTCGACTATGGACTATCGACTCGACTATCGACTCGACTATCGACTATCGACTCGACTATCGACTATCGACTCGACTATCGACTATCGACTCGACTATCGACTATCGACTATCGACTCGACTATCGACTATCGACTCGACTATCGACTATCGACTCGACTATCGACTATCGACTATCGACTATCGACTCGACTATCGACTATCGACTATCGACTCGACTATCGACTCGACTATCGACTCGACTATCGACTATCGACTCGACTATCGACTATCGACTCGACTATCGACTATCGACTATCGACTCGACTATCGACTATCGACTCGACTATCGACTATCGACTCGACTATCGACTCGACTATCGACTATCGACTCGACTATCGACTATCGACTCGACTATCGACTATCGACTATCGACTCGACTATCGACTATCGACTATCGACTCGACTATCGACTCGACTATCGACTATCGACTCGACTATCGACTATCGACTCGACTATCGACTCGACTATCGACTCGACTATCGACTATCGACTCGACTATCGACTATCGACTCGACTATCGACTCGACTATCGACTCGACTATCGACTATCGACTCTACTATCGACTATCGACTCGACTATCGACTATCGACTCGACTATCGACTCGACTATCGACTCGATTATCGACTATCGACTCGACTATCGACTATCGACTCGACTATCGACTATCGACTCGACTATCGACTATCGACTATCGACTCGACTATCGACTATCGACTATCGACTCGACTATCGACTCGACTATCGACTCGACTATCGACTATCGACTCGACTATCGACTATCGACTCGACTATCGACTATCGACTCGACTATCGACTCGACTATCGACTATCGACTCGACTATCGACTATCGACTCGACTATCGACTATCGACTATCGACTCGACTATCGACTATCGACTATCGACTCGACTATCGACTCGACTATCGACTCGACTATCGACTATCGACTATCGACTATCGACTCGACTATCGACTATCGACTCGACTATCGACTCGACTATCGACTATCGACTCGACTATCGACTATCAACTCGACTATCGACTATTGACTCGACTATCGACTATCGACTCGACTATCGACTATCGACTCGACTATCGACTATCGACTCGACTATCGACTATCGACTCGACTATCGACTATCGACTCGACTATCGACTCGACTATCGACTCGACTATCGACTATCGACTATCGACTCGACTATCGACTATCGACTCGACTATCGACTCGACTATCGACTCGACTATCGACTCGACTATCGACTCGACTATCGACTCGACTATCGACTCGACTATCGACTCGACTATCGACTATCGACTCGACTATGGACTATCGACTCGACTATCGACTCGACTATCGACTATCGACTCGACTATCGACTATCGACTCGACTATCGACTATCGACTCGACTATCGACTATCGACTCGACTATCGACTATCGACTCGACTATCGACTCGACTATCGACTCGATTATCGACTATCGACTCGACTATCGACTCGATTATCGACTATCGACTCGACTATCGACTATCGACTATCGACTCGACTATCGACTATCGACTCGACTATCGACTATCGACTCGACTATCGACTATCGACTATCGACTCGACTATCGACTCGACTATCGACTCGACTATCGACTATCGACTCGACTATCGACTATCGACTCGACTATCGACTCGACTATCGACTATCGACTCGACTATCGACTATCGACTCGACTATCGACTATCGACTCGACTATCGACTATCGACTATCGACTCGACTATCGACTCGACTATCGACTCGACTATCGACTATCGACTATCGACTCGACTATCGACTATCGACTCGACTATCGACTATCGACTCGACTATCGACTATCGACTCGACTATCGACTCGACTATCGACTATCGACTCGACTATCGACTATCGACTCGACTATCGACTATCGACTCGACTATCGACTATCGACTCGACTATCGACTATCGACTCGACTATCGACTATCGACTCGACTATCGACTCGACTATCGACTATCGCCTCGACTATCGACTATCGACTATCGACTCGATTATCGACTATCGACTCGACTATCGACTATCGACTCGACTATCGACTATCGACTCGACTATCGACTATCTACTCGACTATCGACTATCGACTATCGACTCGACTATCGACTATCGACTATCGACTCGACTATCGACTCGACTATCGACTCGACTATCGACTATCGACTATCGACTCGACTATCGACTATCGACTCGACTACCGACTATCGACTCGACTAGCGACTATCGACTCGACTATCGACCATCGACTCGACTATCGACTATCGACTCGACTATCGACTATCGACTCGACTATCGACTATCGACTCTACTATCGACTATCGACTCGACTATCGACTATCGACTCGACTATCGACTATCGACTCGACTATCGACTCGACTATCGACTATCGACTATCGACTCGACTATCGACTATCGACTATCGACTCGACTATCGACTATCGACTCGACTATCGACTCGACTATCGACTCGACTATCGACTCGACTATCGACTCGACTATCGACTCGACTATCGACTCGACTATCGACTCGACTATCGACTATCGACTCGACTATCGACTATCGACTCGACTATCGACTATCGACTCGCCTATCGACTATCGACTCGACTATCGACTATTGACTCGACTATCGACTATCGACTCGACTATCGACTATCGACTCGACTATCGACTATCGACTCGACTATCGACTATCGACTCGACTATCGACTATCGACTCGACTATCGACTATCGACTCGACTATCGACTCGATTATCGACTATCGACTATCGACTCGACTATCGACTATCGACTCGACTATCGACTATTGACTCGACTATCGACTATCGACTCGACTATCGACTATCGACTCGACTATCGACTATCGACTATCGACTCGACTATCGACTATCGACTCGACTATCGACTCGATTATCGACTATCGACTATCGACTCGACTATCGACTATCGACTCGACTATCGACTATCGACTCGACTATCGACTATCGACTCGACTATCGACTATCGACTCGACTATCGACTATCGACTCGACTATCGACTATCGACTCGACTATCGACTCGACTATCGACTATCGCCTCGACTATCGACTATCGACTATCGACTCGACTATCGACTCGACTATCGACTCGACTATCGACTATCGCCTCGACTATCGACTATCGACTATCGACTCGACTATCGACTATCGACTCGACTATCGACTCGACTATCGAGTCGACTATCGACTCGACTATCGACTCGACTATCGACTCGACTATCGACTCGACTATCGACTCGACTATCGACTATCGACTCGACTATCGACTATCGACTCGATTATCGACTATCGACTCGACCATCGACTATCGACTCGACTATCGACTATCGACTCGACTATCGACTATCGACTATCGACTCGACTATCGACTCGACTATCGACTCGACTATCGACTATCGACTCGACTATCGACTATCGACTCGACTAGACTATCGACTCGACTATCGACTATCGACTCTACTATCGACTATCGACTCGACTATCGACTATCGACTCGACTATCGACTATCGACTCGACTATCGACTCGACTATCGACTCGATTATCGACTATCGACTCGACTATCGACTATCGACTCGACTATCGACTATCGACTCGACTATCGACTATCGACTATCGACTCGACTATCGACTATCGACTATCGACTCGACTATCGACTCGACTATCGACTCGACTATCGACTATCGACTCGACTATCGACTATCGACTCGACTATCGACTCGACTATCGACTATCGACTCGACTATCGACTATCGACTATCGACTCGACTATCGACTATCGACTATCGACTCGACTATCGACTATCGACTATCGACTCGACTATCGACTCGACTATCGACTCGACTATCGACTATCGACTATCGACTCGACTATCGACTATCGACTCGACTATCGACTCGACTATCGACTATCGACTCGACTATCGACTATCAACTCGACTATCGACTATTGACTCGACTATCGACTATCGACTCGACTATCGACTATCGACTCGACTATCGACTATCGACTCGACTATCGACTATCGACTCGACTATCGACTATCGACTATCGACTCGACTATCGACTCGACTATCGACTCGACTATCGACTATCGACTCGACTATCGACTCGACTATCGACTATCGACTCGACTATCGACTCGACTATCGACTATCGACTCGACTATCGACTCGACTATCGACTCGACTATCGACTATCGACTATCGACTCGACTATCGACTATCGACTCGACTATCGACTCGACTATCGACTATCGACTCGACTATCGACTATCAACTCGACTATCGACTATTGACTCGACTATCGACTATCGACTCGACTATCGACTATCGACTCGACTATCGACTATCGACTCGACTATCGACTATCGACTCGACTATCGACTATCGACTCGACTATCGACTATCGACTATCGACTCGACTATCGACTCGACTATCGACTCGACTATCGACTATCGACTCGACTATCGACTCGACTATCGACTATCGACTCGACTATCGACTCGACTATCGACTATCGACTCGACTATCGACTCGACTATCGACTCGACTATCGACTATCGACTATCGACTCGACTATCGACTATCGACTCGACTATCGACTCGACTATCGACTATCGACTCGACTATCGACTATCGACTCGACTATCGACTATCGACTCGACTATCGACTATCGACTCGACTATCGACTCGACTATCGACTCGACTATCGACTATCGACTATCGACTCGACTATCGACTATCGACTCGACTATCGACTCGACTATCGACTCGACTATCGACTCGACTATCGACTCGACTATCGACTCGACTATCGACTCGACTATCGACTCGACTATCGACTATCGACTCGACTATCGACTATCGACTCGACTATCGACTCGACTATCGACTCGACTATCGACTATCGACTCTACTATCGACTATCGACTCGACTATCGACTATCGACTCGACTATCGACTATCGACTCGACTATGGACTATCGACTCGACTATCGACTCGACTATCGACTATCGATTCGACTATCGACTCGACTATCGACTATCGACTCGACTATCGACTATCGACTCGACTATCGACTATCGACTCGACTATCGACTATCGACTCGCCTATCGACTATCGACTCGACTATCGACTATTGACTCGACTATCGACTATCGACTCGACTATCGACTATCGACTCGACTATCGACTATCGACTCGACTATCGACTATCGACTCGACTATCGACTATCGACTATCGACTCGACTATCGACTCGACTATCGACTCGACTATCGACTATCGACTCGACTATCGACTATCGACTCGACTATCGACTCGACTATCGACTCGACTATCGACTATCGACTCTACTATCGACTATCGACTCGACTATCGACTATCGACTCGACTATCGACTATCGACTCGACTATCGACTATCGACTCGACTATCGACTCGACTATCGACTCGATTATCGACTATCGACTCGACTATCGACTCGATTATCGACTATCGACTCGACTATCGACTATCGACTCGACTATCGACTATCGACTCGACTATCGACTATCGACTATCGACTCGACTATCGACTATCGACTATCGACTCGACTATCGACTATCGACTATCGACTCGACTATCGACTCGACTATCGACTCGACTATCGACTATCGACTCGACTATCGACTATCGACTCGACTATCGACTCGACTATCGACTATCGACTCGACTATCGACTCGACTATCGACTATCGACTATCGACTCGACTATCGACTATCGACTATCGACTCGACTATCGACTCGACTATCGACTCGACTATCGACTATCGACTCGACTATCGACTATCGACTCGACTATCGACTCGACTATCGACTATCGACTCGACTATCGACTATCGACTCGCCTATCGACTATCGACTCGACTATCGACTATCGACTATCGACTCGACTATCGACTATCGACTCGATTATCGACTATCGACTCGACCATCGACTATCGACTCGACTATCGACTATCGACTCGACTATCGACTCGACTATCGACTCGACTATCGACTATCGACTCGACTATCGACTATCGACTCGACTAGACTATCGACTCGACTATCGACTATCGACTCTACTATCGACTATCGACTCGACTATCGACTATCGACTATCGACTCGACTATCGACTATCGACTATCGACTCGACTATCGACTCGACTATCGACTCGACTATCGACTATCGACTCGACTATCGACTATCGACTCGACTATCGACTCGACTATCGACTATCGACTCGACTATCGACTATCGACTCGACTATCGACTATCGACTCGACTATCGACTATCGACTATCGACTCGACTATCGACTCGACTATCGACTCGACTATCGACTATCGACTATCGACTCGACTATCGACTATCGACTCGACTATCGACTATCGACTCGACTATCGACTATCGACTCGACTATCGACTCGACTATCGACTATCGACTCGACTATCGACTATCGACTCGACTATCGACTATCGACTCGACTATCGACTATCGACTCGACTATCGACTATCGACTCGACTATCGACTATCGACTCGACTATCGACTCGACTATCGACTATCGCCTCGACTATCGACTATCGACTATCGACTCGATTATCGACTATCGACTCGACTATCGACTATCGACTCGACTATCGACTATCGACTCGACTATCGACTATCTACTCGACTATCGACTATCGACTATCGACTCGACTATCGACTATCGACTATCGACTCGACTATCGACTCGACTATCGACTCGACTATCGACTATCGACTATCGACTCGACTATCGACTATCGACTCGACTACCGACTATCGACTCGACTAGCGACTATCGACTCGACTATCGACCATCGACTCGACTATCGACTATCGACTCGACTATCGACTATCGACTCGACTATCGACTATCGACTCTACTATCGACTATCGACTCGACTATCGACTATCGACTCGACTATCGACTATCGACTCGACTATCGACTCGACTATCGACTATCGACTATCGACTCGACTATCGACTATCGACTCGACTATCGACTCGACTATCGACTCGACTATCGACTCGACTATCGACTCGACTATCGACTCGACTATCGACTCGACTATCGACTCGACTATCGACTATCGACTCGACTATCGACTATCGACTCGACTATCGACTATCGACTCGCCTATCGACTATCGACTCGACTATCGACTATTGACTCGACTATCGACTATCGACTCGACTATCGACTATCGACTCGACTATCGACTATCGACTCGACTATCGACTATCGACTCGACTATCGACTATCGACTCGACTATCGACTATCGACTCGACTATCGACTATCGACTCGACTATCGACTCGATTATCGACTATCGACTATCGACTCGACTATCGACTATCGACTCGACTATCGACTATCGACTATCGACTCGACTATCGACTATCGACTCGACTATCGACTCGATTATCGACTATCGACTATCGACTCGACTATCGACTATCGACTCGACTATCGACTATCGACTCGATTATCGACTATCGACTCGACTATCGACTATCGACTCGACTATCGACTATCGACTCGACTATCGACTATCGACTCGACTATCGACTATCGACTCGACTATCGACTCGACTATCGACTATCGCCTCGACTATCGACTATCGACTATCGACTCGACTATCGACTCGACTATCGACTCGACTATCGACTATCGCCTCGACTATCGACTATCGACTATCGACTCGACTATCGACTATCGACTCGACTATCGACTCGACTATCGACTCGACTATCGACTCGACTATCGACTCGACTATCGACTCGACTATCGACTCGACAATCGACTCGACAATCGACTCGACTATCGACTATCGACTCGACTATCGACTATCGACTCGATTATCGACTATCGACTCGACCATCGACTATCGACTCGACTATCGACTATCGACTCGACTATCGACTATCGACTATCGACTCGACTATCGACTCGACTATCGACTCGACTATCGACTATCGACTCGACTATCGACTATCGACTCGACTAGACTATCGACTCGACTATCGACTATCGACTCTACTATCGACTATCGACTCGACTATCGACTATCGACTCGACTATCGACTATCGACTCGACTATCGACTCGACTATCGACTCGATTATCGACTATCGACTCGACTATCGACTATCGACTCGACTATCGACTATCGACTCGACTATCGACTATCGACTATCGACTCGACTATCGACTATCGACTCGACTATCGACTCGACTATCGACTCGACTATCGACTATCGACTCGACTATCGACTATCGACTCGACTATCGACTATCGACTATCGACTCGACTATCGACTATCGACTATCGACTCCACTATCGACTCGACTATCGACTCGACTATCGACTATCGACTATCGACTCGACTATCGACTATCGACTCGACTATCGACTCGACTATCGACTATCGACTCGACTATCGACTATCAACTCGACTATCGACTATTGACTCGACTATCGACTATCGACTCGACTATCGACTATCGACTCGACTATCGACTATCGACTCGACTATCGACTATCGACTCGACTATCGACTATCGACTCGACTATCGACTCGACTATCGACTCGACTATCGACTATCGACTCGACTATCGACTATCGACTCGACTATCGACTATCGACTCGACTATCGACTCGACTATCGACTATCGACTCGACTATCGACTATCGACTATCGACTCGACTATCGACTCGACTATCGACTCGACTATCGACTATCGACTATCGACTCGACTATCGACTCGACTATCGACTATCGACTCGACTATCGACTCGACTATCGACTATCGACTCGACTATCGACTATCAACTCGACTATCGACTATTGACTCGACTATCGACTATCGACTCGACTATCGACTATCGACTCGACTATCGACTATCGACTCGACTATCGACTATCGACTCGACTATCGACTATCGACTCGACTATCGACTCGACTATCGACTCGACTATCGACTATCGACTATCGACTCTACTATCGACTATCGACTCGACTATCGACTCGACTATCGACTCGACTATCGACTCGACTATCGACTCGACTATCGACTCGACTATCGACTCGACTATCGACTCGACTATCGACTCGACTATCGACTCGACTATCGACTATCGACTCGACTATCGACTATCGACTCGACTATCGACTCGACTATCGACTCGACTATCGACTATCTACTCTACTATCGACTATCGACTCGACTATCTACTATCGACTCGACTATCGACTATCGACTCGACTATCGACTATCGACTCGACTATCGACTCGACTATCGACTATCGACTCGACTATCGACTCGACTATCGACTATCGACTCGACTATCGACTATCGACTCGACTATCGACTATCGACTCGACTATCGACTATCGACTCGCCTATCGACTATCGACTCGACTATCGACTATTGACTCGACTATCGACTATCGACTCGACTATCGACTATCGACTCGACTATCGACTATCGACTCGACTATCGACTATCGACTATCGACTCGACTATCGACTCGACTATCGACTCGACTATCGACTATCGACTCGACTATCGACTATCGACTCGACTATCGACTCGACTATCGACTCGACTATCGACTATCGACTCTACTATCGACTATCGACTCGACTATCGACTATCGACTCGACTATCGACTATCGACTCGACTATCGACTATCGACTCGACTATCGACTCGACTATCGACTCGATTATCTACTATCGACTCGACTATCGACTATCGACTCGACTATCGACTATCGACTCGACTATCGACTATCGACTATCGACTCGACTATCGACTATCGACTATCGACTCGACTATCGACTATCGACTATCGACTCGACTATCGACTCGACTATCGACTCGACTATCGACTATCGACTCGACTATCGACTATCGACTCTACTATCGACTATCGACTCGACTATCGACTATCGACTCGACTATCGACTATCGACTCGACTATCGACTCGACTATCGACTATCGACTATCGACTCGACTATCGACTATCGACTCGACTATCGACTCGACTATCGACTCGACTATCGACTCGACTATCGACTCGACTATCGACTCGACTATCGACTCGACTATCGACTCGACTATCGACTATCGACTCGACTATCGACTATCGACTCGACTATCGACTATCGACTCGCCTATCGACTATCGACTCGACTATCGACTATTGACTCGACTATCGACTATCGACTCGACTATCGACTATCGACTCGACTATCGACTATCGACTCGACTATCGACTATCGACTCGACTATCGACTATCGACTCGACTATCGACTATCGACTCGACTATCGACTATCGACTCGACTATCGACTCGACTATCGACTATCGACTCGACTATCGACTCGACTATCGACTCGACTATCGACTCGACTATCGACTCGACTATCGACTCGACTATCGACTCGACTATCGACTCGACTATCGACTCGACTATCGACTATCGACTCGACTATCGACTATCGACTCGATTATCGACTATCGACTCGACCATCGACTATCGACTCGACTATCGACTATCGACTCGACTATCGACTATCGACTATCGACTCGACTATCGACTCGACTATCGACTCGACTATCGACTCGACTATCGACTATCGACTCGACTATCGACTATCGACTCGACTAGACTATCGACTCGACTATCGACTATCGACTCTACTATCGACTATCGACTCGACTATCGACTATCGACTCGACTATCGACTATCGACTCGACTATCGACTCGACTATCGACTCGACTATCGACTATCGACTGGACCATCGACTATCGACTCGACTATCGACTATCGACTCGACTATCGACTATCGACTATCGACTCGACTATCGACTATCGACTCGACTATCGACTCGACTATCGACTCGACTATCGACTATCGACTCGACTATCGACTATCGACTCGACTATCGACTATCGACTATCGACTCGACTATCGACTATCGACTATCGACTCCACTATCGACTCGACTATCGACTCGACTATCGACTATCGACTATCGACTCGACTATCGACTATCGACTCGACTATCGACTCGACTATCGACTATCGACTCGACTATCGACTATCAACTCGACTATCGACTATTGACTCGACTATCGACTATCGACTCGACTATCGACTATCGACTCGACTATCGACTATCGACTCGACTATCGACTATCGACTCGACTATCGACTATCGACTCGACTATCGACTCGACTATCGACTCGACTATCGACTATCGACTCGACTATCGACTATCGACTCGACTATCGACTATCGACTCGACTATCGACTCGACTATCGACTATCGACTCGACTATCGACTATCGACTATCGACTCGACTATCGACTCGACTATCGACTCGACTATCGACTATCGACTATCGACTCGACTATCGACTCGACTATCGACTATCGACTCGACTATCGACTCGACTATCGACTATCGACTCGACTATCGACTATCAACTCGACTATCGACTATTGACTCGACTATCGACTATCGACTCGACTATCGACTATCGACTCGACTATCGACTATCGACTCGACTATCGACTATCGACTCGACTATCGACTATCGACTCGACTATCGACTCGACTATCGACTCGACTATCGACTATCGACTATCGACTCGACTATCGACTATCGACTCGACTATCGACTCGACTATCGACTCGACTATCGACTCGACTATCGACTCGACTATCGACTCGACTATCGACTCGACTATCGACTCGACTATCGACTCGACTATCGACTCGACTATCGACTATCGACTCGACTATCGACTATCGACTCGACTATCGACTCGACTATCGACTCGACTATCGACTATCGACTCTACTATCGACTATCGACTCGACTATCGACTATCGACTCGACTATCGACTATCGACTCGACTATGGACTATCGACTCGACTATCGACTCGACTATCGACTATCGACTCGACTATCGACTCGACTATCGACTATCGACTCGACTATCGACTATCGACTCGACTATCGACTATCGACTCGACTATCGACTATCGACTCGCCTATCGACTATCGACTCGACTATCGACTATTGACTCGACTATCGACTATCGACTCGACTATCGACTATCGACTCGACTATCGACTATCGACTCGACTATCGACTATCGACTATCGACTCGACTATCGACTCGACTATCGACTCGACTATCGACTATCGACTCGACTATCGACTATCGACTCGACTATCGACTCGACTATCGACTCGACTATCGACTATCGACTCTACTATCGACTATCGACTCGACTATCGACTATCGACTCGACTATCGACTATCGACTCGACTATCGACTATCGACTCGACTATCGACTCGACTATCGACTCGATTATCGACTATCGACTCGACTATCGACTATCGACTCGACTATCGACTATCGACTCGACTATCGACTATCGACTATCGACTCGACTATCGACTATCGACTCGACTATCGACTATCGACTCGACTATCGACTATCGACTATCGACTCGACTATCGACTATCGACTATCGACTCGACTATCGACTATCGACTATCGACTCGACTATCGACTCGACTATCGACTCGACTATCGACTATCGACTCGACTATCGACTATCGACTCTACTATCGACTATCGACTCGACTATCGACTATCGACTCGACTATCGACTATCGACTCGACTATCGACTCGACTATCGACTATCGACTATCGACTCGACTATCGACTATCGACTCGACTATCGACTCGACTATCGACTCGACTATCGACTCGACTATCGACTCGACTATCGACTCGACTATCGACTCGACTATCGACTATCGACTCGACTATCGACTATCGACTCGACTATCGACTATCGACTCGCCTATCGACTATCGACTCGACTATCGACTATTGACTCGACTATCGACTATCGACTCGACTATCGACTATCGACTCGACTATCGACTATCGACTCGACTATCGACTATCGACTCGACTATCGACTATCGACTCGACTATCGACTATCGACTCGACTATCGACTATCGACTCGACTATCGACTCGATTATCGACTATCGACTATCGACTCGACTATCGACTATCGACTCGACTATCGACTATTGACTCGACTATCGACTATCGACTCGACTATCGACTATCGACTCGACTATCGACTATCGACTATCGACTCGACTATCGACTATCGACTCGACTATCGACTCGATTATCGACTATCGACTATCGACTCGACTATCGACTATCGACTCGACTATCGACTATCGACTCGATTATCGACTATCGACTCGACTATCGACTATCGACTCGACTATCGACTATCGACTCGACTATCGACTATCGACTCGACTATCGACTATCGACTCGACTATCGACTATCGACTCGACTATCGACTATCGACTCGACTATCGACTCGACTATCGACTATCGACTCGACTATCGACTATCGACTCGACTATCGACTATCGACTCGACTATCGACTATCGACTCGACTATCGACTATCGACTCGACTATCGACTATCGACTCGACTATCGACTCGACTATCGACTATCGCCTCGACTATCGACTATCGACTATCGACTCGATTATCGACTATCGACTCGACTATCGACTATCGACTCGACTATCGACTATCGACTCGACTATCGACTATCTACTCGACTATCGACTATCGACTATCGACTCGACTATCGACTATCGACTATCGACTCGACTATCGACTCGACTATCGACTCGACTATCGACTATCGACTATCGACTCGACTATCGACTATCGACTCGACTACCGACTATCGACTCGACTAGCGACTATCGACTCGACTATCGACCATCGACTCGACTATCGACTATCGACTCGACTATCGACTATCGACTCGACTATCGACTATCGACTCTACTATCGACTATCGACTCGACTATCGACTATCGACTCGACTATCGACTATCGACTCGACTATCGACTCGACTATCGACTATCGACTATCGACTCGACTATCGACTATCGACTCGACTATCGACTCGACTATCGACTCGACTATCGACTCGACTATCGACTCGACTATCGACTCGACTATCGACTCGACTATCGACTCGACTATCGACTATCGACTCGACTATCGACTATCGACTCGACTATCGACTATCGACTCGCCTATCGACTATCGACTCGACTATCGACTATTGACTCGACTATCGACTATCGACTCGACTATCGACTATCGACTCGACTATCGACTATCGACTCGACTATCGACTATCGACTCGACTATCGACTATCGACTCGACTATCGACTATCGACTCGACTATCGACTCGATTATCGACTATCGACTATCGACTCGACTATCGACTATCGACTCGACTATCGACTATCGACTATCGACTCGACTATCGACTATCGACTCGACTATCGACTCGATTATCGACTATCGACTATCGACTCGACTATCGACTATCGACTCGACTATCGACTATCGACTCGATTATCGACTATCGACTCGACTATCGACTATCGACTCGACTATCGACTATCGACTCGACTATCGACTATCGACTCGACTATCGACTATCGACTCGACTATCGACTCGACTATCGACTATCGACTCGACTATCGACTATCGACTATCGACTCGACTATCGACTCGACTATCGACTCGACTATCGACTATCGCCTCGACTATCGACTATCGACTATCGACTCGACTATCGACTATCGACTCGACTATCGACTCGACTATCGACTCGACTATCGACTCGACTATCGACTCGACTATCGACTCGACTATCGACTCGACTATCGACTCGACTATCGACTCGACTATCGACTCGACTATCGACTATCGACTCGACTATCGACTATCGACTCGATTATCGACTATCGACTCGACCATCGACTATCGACTCGACTATCGACTATCGACTCGACTATCGACTATCGACTATCGACTCGACTATCGACTCGACTATCGACTCGACTATCGACTATCGACTCGACTATCGACTATCGACTCGACTAGACTATCGACTCGACTATCGACTATCGACTCTACTATCGACTATCGACTCGACTATCGACTATCGACTCGACTATCGACTATCGACTCGACTATCGACTCGACTATCGACTCGATTATCGACTATCGACTCGACTATCGACTATCGACTCGACTATCGACTATCGACTCGACTATCGACTATCGACTATCGACTCGACTATCGACTATCGACTCGACTATCGACTCGACTATCGACTCGACTATCGACTATCGACTCGACTATCGACTATCGACTCGACTATCGACTATCGACTATCGACTCGACTATCGACTATCGACTATCGACTCCACTATCGACTCGACTATCGACTCGACTATCGACTATCGACTATCGACTCGACTATCGACTATCGACTCGACTATCGACTCGACTATCGACTATCGACTCGACTATCGACTATCAACTCGACTATCGACTATTGACTCGACTATCGACTATCGACTCGACTATCGACTATCGACTCGACTATCGACTATCGACTCGACTATCGACTATCGACTCGACTATCGACTATCGACTCGACTATCGACTCGACTATCGACTCGACTATCGACTATCGACTCGACTATCGACTATCGACTCGACTATCGACTATCGACTCGACTATCGACTATCGACTATCGACTCGACTATCGACTCGACTATCGACTCGACTATCGACTATCGACTCGACTATCGACTATCGACTCGACTAGACTATCGACTCGACTATCGACTATCGACTCTACTATCGACTATCGACTCGACTATCGACTATCGACTCGACTATCGACTATCGACTCGACTATCGACTCGACTATCGACTCGATTATCGACTATCGACTCGACTATCGACTATCGACTCGACTATCGACTATCGACTCGACTATCGACTATCGACTATCGACTCGACTATCGACTATCGACTCGACTATCGACTCGACTATCGACTCGACTATCGACTATCGACTCGACTATCGACTATCGACTCGACTATCGACTATCGACTATCGACTCGACTATCGACTATCGACTATCGACTCCACTATCGACTCGACTATCGACTCGACTATCGACTATCGACTATCGACTCGACTATCGACTATCGACTCGACTATCGACTCGACTATCGACTATCGACTCGACTATCGACTATCAACTCGACTATCGACTATTGACTCGACTATCGACTATCGACTCGACTATCGACTATCGACTCGACTATCGACTATCGACTCGACTATCGACTATCGACTCGACTATCGACTATCGACTCGACTATCGACTCGACTATCGACTCGACTATCGACTATCGACTCGACTATCGACTATCGACTCGACTATCGACTATCGACTCGACTATCGACTCGACTATCGACTATCGACTCGACTATCGACTATCGACTATCGACTCGACTATCGACTCGACTATCGACTCGACTATCGACTATCGACTATCGACTCGACTATCGACTCGACTATCGACTATCGACTCGACTATCGACTCGACTATCGACTATCGACTCGACTATCGACTATCAACTCGACTATCGACTATTGACTCGACTATCGACTATCGACTCGACTATCGACTATCGACTCGACTATCGACTATCGACTCGACTATCGACTATCGACTCGACTATCGACTATCGACTCGACTATCGACTCGACTATCGACTCGACTATCGACTATCGACTATCGACTCGACTATCGACTATCGACTCGACTATCGACTCGACTATCGACTCGACTATCGACTCGACTATCGACTCGACTATCGACTCGACTATCGACTCGACTATCGACTCGACTATCGACTCGACTATCGACTCGACTATCGACTATCGACTCGACTATCGACTATCGACTCGACTATCGACTCGACTATCGACTCGACTATCGACTATCGACTCTACTATCGACTATCGACTCGACTATCGACTATCGACTCGACTATCGACTATCGACTCGACTATGGACTATCGACTCGACTATCGACTCGACTATCGACTATCGACTCGACTATCGACTCGACTATCGACTATCGACTCGACTATCGACTATCGACTCGACTATCGACTATCGACTCGACTATCGACTATCGACTCGCCTATCGACTATCGACTCGACTATCGACTATTGACTCGACTATCGACTATCGACTCGACTATCGACTATCGACTCGACTATCGACTATCGACTCGACTATCGACTATCGACTATCGACTCGACTATCGACTCGACTATCGACTCGACTATCGACTATCGACTCGACTATCGACTATCGACTCGACTATCGACTCGACTATCGACTCGACTATCGACTATCGACTCTACTATCGACTATCGACTCGACTATCGACTATCGACTCGACTATCGACTATCGACTCGACTATCGACTATCGACTCGACTATCGACTCGACTATCGACTCGATTATCGACTATCGACTCGACTATCGACTATCGACTCGACTATCGACTATCGACTCTACTATCGACTATCGACTATCGACTCGACTATCGACTATCGACTATCGACTCGACTATCGACTATCGACTATCGACTCGACTATCGACTCGACTATCGACTCGACTATCGACTATCGACTCGACTATCGACTATCGACTCTACTATCGACTATCGACTCGACTATCGACTATCGACTCGACTATCGACTATCGACTCGACTATCGACTCGACTATCGACTATCGACTATCGACTCGACTATCGACTATCGACTCGACTATCGACTCGACTATCGACTCGACTATCGACTCGACTATCGACTCGACTATCGACTCGACTATCGACTCGACTATCGACTATCGACTCGACTATCGACTATCGACTCGACTATCGACTATCGACTCGCCTATCGACTATCGACTCGACTATCGACTATTGACTCGACTATCGACTATCGACTCGACTATCGACTATCGACTCGACTATCGACTATCGACTCGACTATCGACTATCGACTCGACTATCGACTATCGACTCGACTATCGACTATCGACTCGACTATCGACTATCGACTCGACTATCGACTCGATTATCGACTATCGACTATCGACTCGACTATCGACTATCGACTCGACTATCGACTATTGACTCGACTATCGACTATCGACTCGACTATCGACTATCGACTCGACTATCGACTATCGACTATCGACTCGACTATCGACTATCGACTCGACTATCGACTCGATTATCGACTATCGACTATCGACTCGACTATCGACTATCGACTCGACTATCGACTATCGACTCGATTATCGACTATCGACTCGACTATCGACTATCGACTCGACTATCGACTATCGACTCGACTATCGACTATCGACTCGACTATCGACTATCGACTCGACTATCGACTCGACTATCGACTATCGCCTCGACTATCGACTATCGACTATCGACTCGACTATCGACTCGACTATCGACTCGACTATCGACTATCGCCTCGACTATCGACTATCGACTATCGACTCGACTATCGACTATCGACTCGACTATCGACTATCGACTATCGACTCGACTATCGACTCGACTATCGACTCGACTATCGACTATCGACTCGACTATCGACTATCGACTCTACTATCGACTATCGACTCGACTATCGACTATCGACTCGACTATCGACTATCGACTCGACTATCGACTCGACTATCGACTCGATTATCGACTATCGACTCGACTATCGACTATCGACTCGACTATCGACTATCGACTCGACTATCGACTATCGACTATCGACTCGACTATCGACTATCGACTATCGACTCGACTATCGACTCGACTATCGACTCGACTATCGACTATCGACTCGACTATCGACTATCGACTCGACTATCGACTATCGACTATCGACTCGACTATCGACTATCGACTATCGACTCGACTATCGACTCGACTATCGACTCGACTATCGACTATCGACTATCGACTCGACTATCGACTATCGACTCGACTATCGACTCGACTATCGACTATCGACTCGACTATCGACTATCAACTCGACTATCGACTATTGACTCTACTATCGACTATCGACTCGACTATCGACTATCGACTCGACTATCTACTATCGACTCGACTATCGACTATCGACTCGACTATCGACTATCGACTCGACTATCGACTCGACTATCGACTCGACTATCGACTATCGACTCGACTATCGACTATCGACTCGACTATCGACTCGACTATCGACTATCGACTCGACTATCGACTCGACTATCGACTATCGACTCGACTATCGACTATCGACTATCGACTCGACTATCGACTCGACTATCGACTCGACTATCGACTATCGACTATCGACTCGACTATCGACTATCGACTCGACTATCGACTCGACTATCGACTATCGACTCGACTATCGACTATCAACTCGACTATCGACTATTGACTCGACTATCGACTATCGACTCGACTATCGACTATCGACTATCGACTCGACTATCGACTCGACTATCGACTATCGACTCGACTATCGACTATCAACTCGACTATCGACTATTGACTCGACTATCGACTATCGACTCGACTATCGACTATCGACTCGACTATCGACTATCGACTCGACTATCGACTATCGACTCGACTATCGACTATCGACTCGACTATCGACTCGACTATCGACTCGACTATCGACTATCGACTCGACTATCGACTATCGACTCGACTATCGACTCGACTATCGACTATCGACTCGACTATCGACTCGACTATCGACTATCGACTCGACTATCGACTATCGACTATCGACTCGACTATCGACTCGACTATCGACTCGACTATCGACTATCGACTATCGACTCGACTATCGACTATCGACTCGACTATCGACTCGACTATCGACTATCGACTCGACTATCGACTATCAACTCGACTATCGACTATTGACTCGACTATCGACTATCGACTCGACTATCGACTATCGACTCGACTATCGACTATCGACTCGACTATCGACTATCGACTCGACTATCGACTATCGACTCGACTATCGACTCGACTATCGACTCGACTATCGACTATCGACTATCGACTCGACTATCGACTATCGACTCGACTATCGACTCGACTATCGACTCGACTATCGACTCGACTATCGACTCGACTATCGACTCGACTATCGACTCGACTATCGACTCGACTATCGACTCGACTATCGACTCGACTATCGACTCGACTATCGACTATCGACTCGACTATCGACTATCGACTCGACTATCGACTCGACTATCGACTCGACTATCGACTATCGACTCTACTATCGACTATCGACTCGACTATCGACTATCGACTCGACTATCGACTATCGACTCGACTATGGACTATCGACTCGACTATCGACTCGACTATCGACTATCGACTCGACTATCGACTCGACTATCGACTATCGACTCGACTATCGACTATCGACTCGACTATCGACTATCGACTCGACTATCGACTATCGACTCGCCTATCGACTATCGACTCGACTATCGACTATTGACTCGACTATCGACTATCGACTCGACTATCGACTATCGACTCGACTATCGACTATCGACTCGACTATCGACTATCGACTATCGACTCGACTATCGACTCGACTATCGACTCGACTATCGACTATCGACTCGACTATCGACTATCGACTCGACTATCGACTATCGACTCGACTATCGACTATCGACTCTACTATCGACTATCGACTCGACTATCGACTATCGACTCGACTATCGACTATCGACTCGACTATCGACTATCGACTCGACTATCGACTCGACTATCGACTCGATTATCGACTATCGACTCGACTATCGACTATCGACTCGACTATCGACTATCGACTCGACTATCGACTATCGACTATCGACTCGACTATCGACTATCGACTATCGACTCGACTATCGACTATCGACTATCGACTCGACTATCGACTCGACTATCGACTCGACTATCGACTATCGACTCGACTATCGACTATCGACTCTACTATCGACTATCGACTCTACTATCGACTATCGACTCGACTATCGACTATCGACTCGACTATCGACTATCGACTCGACTATCGACTCGACTATCGACTATCGACTATCGACTCGACTATCGACTATCGACTCGACTATCGACTCGACTATCGACTCGACTATCGACTCGACTATCGACTCGACTATCGACTCGACTATCGACTCGACTATCGACTATCGACTCGACTATCGACTATCGACTCGACTATCGACTATCGACTCGCCTATCGACTATCGACTCGACTATCGACTATTGACTCGACTATCGACTATCGACTCGACTATCGACTATCGACTCGACTATCGACTATCGACTCGACTATCGACTATCGACTCGACTATCGACTATCGACTCGACTATCGACTATCGACTCGACTATCGACTATCGACTCGACTATCGACTCGAGTATCGACTATCGACTATCGACTCGACTATCGACTATCGACTCGACTATCGACTATTGACTCGACTATCGACTATCGACTCGACTATCGACTATCGACTCGACTATCGACTATCGACTATCGACTCGACTATCGACTATCGACTCGACTATCGACTCGATTATCGACTATCGACTATCGACTCGACTATCGACTATCGACTCGACTATCGACTATCGACTCGATTATCGAATATCGACTCGACTATCGACTATCGACTCGACTATCGACTATCGACTCGACTATCGACTATCGACTCGACTATCGACTATCGACTCGACTATCGACTCGACTATCGACTATCGCCTCGACTATCGACTATCGACTATCGACTCGACTATCGACTCGACTATCGACTCGACTATCGACTATCGCCTCGACTATCGACTATCGACTATCGACTCGACTATCGACTATCGACTCGACTATCGACTATCGACTATCGACTCGACTATCGACTCGACTATCGACTCGACTATCGACTATCGACTCGACTATCGACTATCGACTCTACTATCGACTATCGACTCGACTATCGACTATCGACTCGACTATCGACTATCGACTCGACTATCGACTCGACTATCGACTCGATTATCGACTATCGACTCGACTATCGACTATCGACTCGACTATCGACTATCGACTCGACTATCGACTATCGACTATCGACTCGACTATCGACTATCGACTATCGACTCGACTATCGACTCGACTATCGACTCGACTATCGACTATCGACTCGACTATCGACTATCGACTCGACTATCGACTATCGACTATCGACTCGACTATCGACTATCGACTATCGACTCGACTATCGACTCGACTATCGACTCGACTATCGACTATCGACTATCGACTCGACTATCGACTATCGACTCGACTATCGACTCGACTATCGACTATCGACTCGACTATCGACTATCAACTCGACTATCGACTATTGACTCGACTATCGACTATCGACTCGACTATCGACTATCGACTCGACTATCGACTATCGACTCGACTATCGACTATCGACTCGACTATCGACTATCGACTCGACTATCGACTCGACTATCGACTCGACTATCGACTATCGACTCGACTATCGACTATCGACTCGACTATCGACTCGACTATCGACTATCGACTCGACTATCGACTCGACTATCGACTATCGACTCGACTATCGACTATCGACTATCGACTCGACTATCGACTCGACTATCGACTCGACTATCGACTATCGACTATCGACTCGACTATCGACTATCGACTCGACTATCGACTCGACTATCGACTATCGACTCGACTATCGACTATCAACTCGACTATCGACTATTGACTCGACTATCGACTATCGACTCGACTATCGACTATCGACTATCGACTCGACTATCGACTCGACTATCGACTATCGACTCGACTATCGACTATCAACTCGACTATCGACTATTGACTCGACTATCGACTATCGACTCGACTATCGACTATCGACTCGACTATCGACTATCGACTCGACTATCGACTATCGACTCGACTATCGACTATCGACTCGACTATCGACTCGACTATCGACTCGACTATCGACTATCGACTCGACTATCGACTATCGACTCGACTATCGACTCGACTATCGACTATCGACTCGACTATCGACTCGACTATCGACTATCGACTCGACTATCGACTATCGACTATCGACTCGACTATCGACTCGACTATCGACTCGACTATCGACTATCGACTATCGACTCGACTATCGACTATCGACTCGACTATCGACTCGACTATCGACTATCGACTCGACTATCGACTATCAACTCGACTATCGACTATTGACTCGACTATCGACTATCGACTCGACTATCGACTATCGACTCGACTATCGACTATCGACTCGACTATCGACTATCGACTCGACTATCGACTATCGACTCGACTATCGACTCGACTATCGACTCGACTATCGACTATCGACTATCGACTCGACTATCGACTATCGACTCGACTATCGACTCGACTATCGACTCGACTATCGACTCGACTATCGACTCGACTATCGACTCGACTATCGACTATCGACTCGACTATCGACTATCGACTCGACTATCGACTCGACTATCGACTCGACTATCGACTATCGACTCTACTATCGACTATCGACTCGACTATCGACTATCGACTCGACTATCGACTATCGACTCGACTATGGACTATCGACTCGACTATCGACTCGACTATCGACTATCGACTCGACTATCGACTCGACTATCGACTATCGACTCGACTATCGACTATCGACTCGACTATCGACTATCGACTCGACTATCGACTATCGACTCGCCTATCGACTATCGACTCGACTATCGACTATTGACTCGACTATCGACTATCGACTCGACTATCGACTATCGACTCGACTATCGACTATCGACTCGACTATCGACTATCGACTATCGACTCGACTATCGACTCGACTATCGACTCGACTATCGACTATCGACTCGACTATCGACTATCGACTCGACTATCGACTATCGACTCGACTATCGACTATCGACTCTACTATCGACTATCGACTCGACTATCGACTATCGACTCGACTATCGACTATCGACTCGACTATCGACTATCGACTCGACTATCGACTCGACTATCGACTCGACTATCGACTATCGACTCGACTATCGACTATCGACTCGACTATCGACTATCGACTCGACTATCGACTATCGACTATCGACTCGACTATCGACTATCGACTATCGACTCGACTATCGACTATCGACTATCGACTCGACTATCGACTCGACTATCGACTCGACTATCGACTATCGACTCGACTATCGACTATCGACTCTACTATCGACTATCGACTCGACTATCGACTATCGACTCGACTATCGACTATCGACTCGACTATCGACTCGACTATCGACTATCGACTATCGACTCGACTATCGACTATCGACTCGACTATCGACTCGACTATCGACTCGACTATCGACTCGACTATCGACTCGACTATCGACTCGACTATCGACTCGACTATCGACTCGACTATCGACTATCGACTCGACTATCGACTATCGACTCGACTATCGACTATCGACTCGCCTATCGACTATCGACTCGACTATCGACTATTGACTCGACTATCGACTATCGACTCGACTATCGACTATCGACTCGACTATCGACTATCGACTCGACTATCGACTATCGACTCGACTATCGACTATCGACTATCGACTCGACTATCGACTATCGACTCGACTATCGACTCGATTATCGACTATCGACTATCGACTCGACTATCGACTATCGACTCGACTATCGACTATTGACTCGACTATCGACTATCGACTCGACTATCGACTATCGACTCGACTATCGACTATCGACTATCGACTCGACTATCGACTATCGACTCGACTATCGACTCGATTATCGACTATCGACTATCGACTCGACTATCGACTATCGACTCGACTATCGACTATCGACTCGATTATCGACTATCGACTCGACTATCGACTATCGACTCGACTATCGACTATCGACTCGACTATCGACTATCGACTCGACTATCGACTATCGACTCGACTATCGACTCGACTATCGACTATCGCCTCGACTATCGACTATCGACTATCGACTCGACTATCGACTCGACTATCGACTCGACTATCGACTATCGCCTCGACTATCGACTATCGACTATCGACTCGACTATCGACTATCGACTCGACTATCGACTCGACTATCGACTATCGACTCGACTATCGACTCGACTATCGACTCGACTATCGACTCGACTATCGACTCGACTATCGACTCGACTATCGACTCGACTATCGACTCGACTATCGACTATCGACTCGACTATCGACTATCGACTCGATTATCGACTATCGACTCGACCATCGACTATCGACTCGACTATCGACTATCGACTCGACTATCGACTATCGACTATCGACTCGACTATCGACTCGAATATCGACTCGACTATCGACTATCGACTCGACTATCGACTATCGACTCGACTAGACTATCGACTCGACTATCGACTATCGACTCTACTATCGACTATCGACTCGACTATCGACTATCGACTCGACTATCGACTATCGACTCGACTATCGACTCGACTATCGACTCGATTATCGACTATCGACTCGACTATCGACTATCGACTCGACTATCGACTATCGACTCGACTATCGACTATCGACTATCGACTCGACTATCGACTATCGACTATCGACTCGACTATCGACTCGACTATCGACTCGACTATCGACTATCGACTCGACTATCGACTATCGACTCGACTATCGACTATCGACTATCGACTCGACTATCGACTATCGACTATCGACTCGACTATCGACTCGACTATCGACTCGACTATCGACTATCGACTATCGACTCGACTATCGACTATCGACTCGACTATCGACTCGACTATCGACTATCGACTCGACTATCGACTATCAACTCGACTATCGACTATTGACTCGACTATCGACTATCGACTCGACTATCGACTATCGACTCGACTATCGACTATCGACTCGACTATCGACTATCGACTCGACTATCGACTATCGACTCGACTATCGACTCGACTATCGACTCGACTATCGACTATCGACTCGACTATCGACTATCGACTCGACTATCGACTCGACTATCGACTATCGACTCGACTATCGACTCGACTATCGACTATCGACTCGACTATCGACTATCGACTATCGACTCGACTATCGACTATCGACTCGACTATCGACTCGACTATCGACTATCGACTCGACTATCGACTCGACTATCGACTATCGACTCGACTATCGACTATCGACTATCGACTCGACTATCGACTCGACTATCGACTCGACTATCGACTATCGACTATCGACTCGACTATCGACTATCGACTCGACTATCGACTCGACTATCGACTATCGACTCGACTATCGACTATCAACTCGACTATCGACTATTGACTCGACTATCGACTATCGACTCGACTATCGACTATCGACTCGACTATCGACTATCGACTCGACTATCGACTATCGACTCGACTATCGACTATCGACTCGACTATCGACTCGACTATCGACTCGACTATCGACTATCGACTATCGACTCGACTATCGACTATCGACTCGACTATCGACTCGACTATCGACTCGACTATCGACTCGACTATCGACTCGACTATCGACTCGACTATCGACTCGACTATCGACTCGACTATCGACTCGACTATCGACTCGACTATCGACTATCGACTCGACTATCGACTATCGACTCGACTATCGACTCGACTATCGACTCGACTATCGACTCTACTATCGACTCTACTATCGACTATCGACTCGACTATCGACTATCGACTCGACTATCGACTATCGACTCGACTATGGACTATCGACTCGACTATCGACTCGACTATCGACTATCGACTCGACTATCGACTCGACTATCGACTATCGACTCGACTATCGACTATCGACTCGACTATCGACTATCGACTCGACTATCGACTATCGACTCGCCTATCGACTATCGACTCGACTATCGACTATTGACTCGACTATCGACTATCGACTCGACTATCGACTATCGACTCGACTATCGACTATCGACTCGACTATCGACTATCGACTATCGACTCGACTATCGACTCGACTATCGACTCGACTATCGACTATCGACTCGACTATCGACTATCGACTCGACTATCGACTCGACTATCGACTCGACTATCGACTCGACTATCGACTCGACTATCGACTATCGACTCTACTATCGACTATCGACTCGACTATCGACTATCGACTCGACTATCGACTATCGACTCGACTATCGACTATCGACTCGACTATCGACTCGACTATCGACTCGATTATCGACTATCGACTCGACTATCGACTATCGACTCGACTATCGACTATCGACTCGACTATCGACTATCGACTATCGACTCGACTATCGACTATCGACTATCGACTCGACTATCGACTATCGACTATCGACTCGACTATCGACTCGACTATCGACTCGACTATCGACTATCGACTCGACTATCGACTATCGACTCGACTATCGACTCGACTATCGACTATCGACTCGACTATCGACTCGACTATCGACTATCGACTATCGACTCGACTATCGACTATCGACTATCGACTCGACTATCGACTCGACTATCGACTCGACTATCGACTCGACTATCGACTATCGACTCGACTATCGACTATCGACTCGACTATCGACTCGACTATCGACTATCGACTCGACTATCGACTATCGACTCGCCTATCGACTATCGACTCGACTATCGACTATCGACTATCGACTCGACTATCGACTATCGACTCGACTATCGACCATCGACTATCGACTCGACTATCGACTATCGACTCGACTATCGACTCGACTATCGACTCGACTATCGACTATCGACTCGACTATCGACTATCGACTCGACTATCGACTATCGACTCGACTATCGACTATCGACTCGACTATCGACTATTGACTCGACTATCGACTATCGACTCGACTATCGACTATCGACTCGACTATCGACTATCGACTCGACTATCGACTATCGACTCGACTATCGACTATCGACTCGATTATCGACTATCGACTCGACTATCGACTATCGACTCGACTATCGACTATCGACTCGACTATCGACTATCGACTCGACTATCGACTCGACTATCGACTATCGCCTCGACTATCGACTATCGACTATCGACTCGACTATCGACTATCGACTCGACTATCGACTCGACTATCGACTATCGACTCGACTATCGACTCGACTATCGACTCGACTATCGACTCGACTATCGACTCGACTATCGACTCGACTATCGACTCGACTATCGACTATCGACTCGACTATCGACTATCGACTCGATTATCGACTATCGACTCGACCATCGACTATCGACTCGACTATCGACTATCGACTCGACTATCGACTATCGACTATCGACTCGACTATCGACTCGACTATCGACTCGACTATCGACTATCGACTCGACTATCGACTATCGACTCGACTATCGACTCGACTATCGACTCGACTATCGACTATCGACTCGACTATCGACTCGACTATCGACTCGACTATCGACTATCGACTCTACTATCGACTATCGACTCGACTATCGACTATCGACTCGACTATCGACTATCGACTCGACTATCGACTATCGACTCGACTATCGACTCGACTATCGACTCGATTATCGACTATCGACTCGACTATCGACTATCGACTCGACTATCGACTATCGACTCGACTATCGACTATCGACTATCGACTCGACTATCGACTATCGACTATCGACTCGACTATCGACTATCGACTCGACTATCGACTATCGACTCGACTATCGACTCGACTATCGACTCGATTATCGACTATCGACTCGACTATCGACTATCGACTCGACTATCGACTATCGACTCGACTATCGACTATCGACTATCGACTCGACTATCGACTATCGACTCGACTATCGACTATCGACTATCGACTCGACTATCGACTCGACTATCGACTCGACTATCGACTATCGACTCGACTATCGACTATCGACTCGACTATCGACTCGACTATCGACTATCGACTCGACTATCGACTATCGACTCGACTATCGACTATCGACTATCGACTCGACTATCGACTATCGACTATCGACTCGACTATCGACTCGACTATCGACTCGACTATCGACTATCGACTCGACTATCGACTATCGACTCGACTATCGACTCGACTATCGACTATCGACTCAACTATCGACTATCGACTCGCCTATCGACTATCGACTCGACTATCGACTATCGACTCGACTATCGACTATCGACTCGACTATCGACTATCGACTCGACTATCGACTATCGACTCGACTATCGACTATCGACTCGACTATCGACTATCGACTATCGACTCGACTATCGACTATCGACTCTACTATCGACTATCGACTCGACTATCGACTATCGACTCGACTATCGACTATCGACTCGACTATCGACTATCGACTCGACTATCGACTCGACTATCGACTATCGACTCGACTATCGACTATCGCCTCGACTATCGACTATCGACTATCGACTCGACTATCGACTCGACTATCGACTATCGACTCGACTATCGACTCGACTATCGACTCGACTATCGACTATCGACTCGACTATGGACTATCGACTCGACTATCGACTTGACTATCGACTATCGACTCGACTATCGACTCGACTATCGAATCGACTATCGACTCGACTATCGACTATCGACTCGACTATCGACTATCGACTCGACTATCGACTATCGACTCGACTATCGACTATCGACTCGCCTATCGACTATCGACTCGACTATCGACTATCGACTCGACTATCGACTATCGACTCGACTATCGACTATCGACTCGATTATCGACTATCGACTCGACTATCGACTCGACTATCGACTATCGACTCGACTATCGACTATCGACTCGACTATCGACTATCGACTCGACTATCGACTATCGACTCGACTATCGACTATCGACTCGACTATCGACTCGACTATCGACTATCGCCTCGACTATCGACTATCGACTATCGACTCGACTATCGACTCGACTATCGACTCGACTATCGACTCGACTATCGACTCGACTATCGACTCGACTATCGACTCGACTATCGACTCGACTATCGACTATCGACTCGACTATCGACTATCGACTCGATTATCGACTATCGACTCGACCATCGACTATCGACTCGACTATCGACTATCGACTCGACTATCGACTATCGACTCGACTATCGACTATCGACTCGACTATCGACTATCGACTCGACTATCGACTCGACTATCGACTCGACTATCGACTATCGACTCTAATATCGACTATCGACTCGACTATCGACTATCGACTCGACTATCGACTATCGACTCGACTATCGACTCGACTATCGACTCGATTATCGACTATCGACTCGACTATCGACTATCGACTCGACTATCGACTATCGACTCGACTATCGACTCGACTATCGACTCGACTATCGACTATCGACTCGACTATCGACTCGACTATCGACTCGACTATCGACTATCGACTCGACTATCGACTATCGACTCGACTATCGACTCGACTATCGACTCGACTATCGACTCGACTATCGACTCGACTATCGACTCGACTATCGACTCGACTATCGACTCGACTATCGACTCGACTATCGACTCGACTATCGACTCGACTATCGACTCGACTCGACTATCGACTCGACTATCGACTCGACTCGACTCGACTCGACTATCGACTCGACTCGACT
This sequence comes from Pemphredon lugubris, assembly GCA_933228935.1. NCBI lineage: Eukaryota > Metazoa > Arthropoda > Insecta > Hymenoptera > Crabronidae > Pemphredon > Pemphredon lugubris. The sequence goes on from OW121815.1 coordinate 31,319,695, forward strand.
CGACTCGACTATCGACTCGACTCGACTCGACTATCGACTCGACTATCGACTCGACTATCGACTCGACTATCGACTCGACTATCGACTATCGACTATCGACTCGACTATCGACTCGACTATCGACTCGACTATCGACTATCGACTATCGACTATCGACTCGACTATCGACTATCGACTATCGACTCGACTATCGACTATCGACTCGACTATCGACTCGACTATCGACTATCGACTCGACTATCGACTAACGACTCGACTATCGACTATCGACTCGACTATCGACTATCGACTCGACTATCGACTATCGACTCGACTATCGACTATCGACTCGACTATCGACTATCGACTCGACTATCGACTATCGACTCGACTATCGACTATCGACTCGACTATCGACTCGACTATCGACTCGATTATCGACTATCGACTCGACTATCGACTATCGACTCGACTATCGACTCGACTATCGACTCGACTATCGACTCGACTATCGACTCGACTATCGACTCGATTATCGACTATCGACTCGACTATCGACTATCGACTCGACTATCGACTATCGACTCGACTATCGACTATCGACTCGACTATCGACTATCGACTCGACTATCGACTATCGACTCGACTATCGACTATCGACTCGACTATCGACTATCGACTGTCGACTCGACTATCGACTATCGACTCGACTATCGACTATCGACTCGACTATCGACTATCGACTATCGACTCGACTATCGACTATCGACTATCGACTCGACTATCGACTCGACTATCGACTCGACTATCGACTATCGACTATCGACTATCGATTCGACTATCGACTCGACTATCGACTATCGACTCGACTATCGACTATCGACTCGACTATCGACTATCGACTCGACTATCGACTATCGACTCGACTATCGACTATCGACTCGACTATCGACTATCGACTCGATTATCGACTATCGACTCGACCATCGACTATCGACTCGACTATCGACTATCGACTCGACTATCGACTCGACTATCGACTCGATTATCGACTATCGACTCGACTATCGACTATCGACTCGACTATCGACTCGACTATCGACTCGACTATCGACTCGACTATCGACTCGACTATCGACTCGTCTATCGACTCGACTATCGACTCGATTATCGACTATCGACTCGACTATCGACTATCGACTCGACTATCGACTATCGACTCGACTATCGACTATCGACTCCACTATCGACTATCGACTATCGACTCGACTATCGACTATCGACTATCGACTCGACTATCGACTCGACTATCGACTCGACTATCGACTTATCGACTCGACTATCGACTATCGATTCGACTATCGAACTCGACTATCCGACTATCGACTCGACTATCGACTATCGACTCGACTATCGACTATCGACTCGCCTATCGACAATCGACTCGACTATCGACTATCGACTCGACTATCGACTATCGACTCGACTATCGACACGACTATCGACTATCGACTCGACTATCGACTATCGACTCGACTATCGACTCGACTATCGACTATCGACTCGACTATCGACTATCGACTCGACTATCGACTATCGACTCGACTATCGACTATCGACTCGACTACCGACTATCGACTCGACTAGCGACTATCGACTCGACTATCGACCATCGACTCGACTATCGACTATCGACTCGACTATCGACTATCGACTCGACTATCGACTATCGACTCTACTATCGACTATCGACTCGACTATCGACTATCGACTCGACTATCGACTATCGACTCGACTATCGACTCGACTATCGACTCGACTATCGACTCGACTATCGACTATCGACTCGACTATCGACGACTATCGACTCGACTATCGACTCGACTATCGACTCGACTATCGACTATCGACTCGACTATGGACTATCGACTCGACTATCGACTTGACTATCGACTATCGACTCGACTATCGACTCGACTATCGATCGACTATCGACTCGACTATCGACTATCGACTCGACTATCGACTATCGACTCGACTATCGACTATCGACTCGACTATCGACTATCGACTCGACTATCGACTATCGACTCGACTATCGACTATTGACTCGACTATCGACTATCGACTCGACTATCGACTATCGACTCGACTATCGACTATCGACTCGACTATCGACTATCGACTCGACTATCGACTATCGACTCGACTATCGACTCGACTATCGACTATCGACTATCGACTCGACTATCGACTCGACTATCGACTATCGACTATCGACTCGACTATCGACTCGACTATCGACTATCGACTCGACTATCGACTATCGACTCGACTATCGACTATCGACTCGACTATCGACTCGACTATCGACTATCGCCTCGACTATCGACTATCGACTATCGACTCGACTATCGACTATCGACTCGACTATCGACTCGACTATCGACTCGACTATCGACTCGACTATCGACTCGACTATCGACTCGACTATCGACTATCGACTCGACTATCGACTATCGACTCGATTATCGACTATCGACTCGACCATCGACTATCGACTCGACTATCGACTATCGACTCGACTATCGACTATCGACTCGACTATCGACTATCGACTCGACTATCGACTCGACTATCGACTATCGACTCGACTATCGACTATCGACTCGACTATCGACTCGACTATCGACTCGACTATCGACTATCGACTCTACTATCGACTATGGACTCGACTATCGACTATCGACTCGACTATCGACTATCGACTCGACTATCGACTCTACTATCGACTCGATTATCGACTATCGACTCGACTATCGACTATCGACTCGACTATCGACTATCGACTCGACTATCGACTATCGACTCGACTATCGACTATCGACTCGACTATCGACTATCGACTCGACTATCGACTCGACTATCGACACTCGACTATCGACTCGACTATCGACTCGACTATCGACTCGACTATCGACTCGACTATCGACTCGACTATCGACTCGACTATCGACTCGACTATCGACTCGACTCGACTCGACTCGACTATCGACTCGACTCGACTCGACTATCGACTCGACTCGACTCGACTCGACTATCGACTCGACTCGACTCGACTCGACTATCGACTCGACTCGACTCGACTATCGACTCGACTCGACTCGACTATCGACTATCGACTCGACTCGACTCGACTCGACTATCGACTCGACTCGACTCGACTCGACTCGACTATCGACTCGACTCGACTCGACTATCGACTCGACTCGACTCGACTATCGACTCGACTCGACTCGACTATCGACTCGACTCGACTATCGACTATCGACTCGACTATCGACTATCGACTCGACTATCGACTATCGACTCGATTATCGACTATCGACTCGACCATCGACTATCGACTCGACTATCGACTATCGACTCGACTATCGACTCGACTATCGACTCGATTATCGACTATCGACTCGACTATCGACTATCGACTCGACTATCGACTCGACTATCGACTCGACTATCGACTCGTCTATCGACTCGACTATCGACTCGATATCGACTATCGACTCGACTATCGACTATCGACTCGACTATCGACTATCGACTCGACTATCGACTATCGACTCGACTATCGACTATCGACTATCGACTCGACTATCGACTATCGACTATCGACTCGACTATCGACTCGACTATCGACTCGACTATCGACTATCGACTATCGACTCGACTATCGACTATCGATTCGACTATCGACTCGACTATCGACTATCGACTCGACTATCGACTATCGACTCGACTATCGACTATCGACTCGCCTATCGACAATCGACTCGACTATCGACTATCGACTCGACTATCGACTATCGACTCGACTATCGACTCGACTATCGACTATCGACTCGACTATCGACTATCGACTCGACTATCGACTATCGACTCGACTATCGACTCGACTATCGACTATCGACTCGACTATCGACTATCGACTCGACTATCGACTATCGACTCGACTATCGACTATCGACTCGACTACCGACTATCGACTCGACTAGCGACTATCGACTCGACTATCGACCATCGACTCGACTATCGACTATCGACTCGACTATCGACTATCGACTCGACTATCGACTATCGACTCTACTATCGACTATCGACTCGACTATCGACTATCGACTCGACTATCGACTATCGACTCGACTATCGACTCGACTATCGACTCGACTATCGACTCGACTATCGACTCGACTATCGACTATCGACTATCGACTCGACTATCGACTATCGACTATCGACTCGACTATCGACTATCGACTCGACTATCGACTCGACTATCGACTATCGAACTCGACTATCGACTCGACTATCGACTCGACTATCGACTCGACTATCGACTCGACTATCGACTCGACTATCGACTATCGACTCGACTATCGACTATCGACTCGACTATCGACTATCGACTCGACTATCGACTATCGACTCGACTATCGACTATCGACTCGACTATCGACTATCGACTCGACTATCGACTATCGACTCGACTATCGACTATCGACTCGACTATCGACTCGACTATCGACTCGACTATCGACTATCGACTCGACTATCGACTATCGACTCGACTATCGACTATCGACTCGACTATCGACTATCGACTCGACTATCGACTATCGACTCGACTATCGACTATCGACTCGACTATCGACTATCGACTCGACTATCGACTATCGACTCGACTATCGACTCGACTATGCTATCGACTATCGCCTCGACTATCGACTATCGACTATCGACTATCGACTATCGACTATCGACTCGACTATCGACTATCGATTCGACTATCGACTCGACTATCGACTATCGACTCGACTATCGACTATCGACTCGACTATCGACTATCGACTCGCCTATCGACAATCGACTCGACTATCGACTATCGACTCGACTATCGACTATCGACTCGACTATCGACTCGACTATCGACTCGACTATCGACTATCGACTCGACTATCGACTATCGACTCGACTATCGACTCGACATCGACTATCGACTCGACTATCGACTATCGACTCGACTATCGACTATCGACTCGCCTATCGACTATCGACTCGACTATCGACTATTGACTCGACTATCGACTATCGACTCGACTATCGACTATCGACTCGACTATCGACTATCGACTCGACTACCGACTATCGACTCGACTATCGACTATCGACTCGACTATCGAGTCGATTATCGACTATCGACTATCGACTCGACTATCGACTATCGACTCGACTATCGACTATCGACTATCGACTCGACTATCGACTCGACTATCGACTATCGACTCGACTATCGACTATCGACTCGACTATCGACTATCGACTATCGACTCGACTATCGGTCTATCGACTCGACTATCGACTCGACTATCGACTATCGACTCGACTATCGACTCGACTATCGACTCGACGTCTATCGACTCGGACTATCGACCTCGACTAATCGGACTCGACTATCGACTATCGACTCGACTATCGACTATCGACTCGACTATCGACTATCGACTCGACTATCGACTATCGACTCGACTATCGACTATCGACTCGACTATCGGACTATCGACTCGACTATCGACTATCGACTCGACTATCGACTATCGACTCGACTATCGACTCGACTATCGACTCGACTATCGACTATCGACTCGACTATCGACTATCGACTCGACTATCGACTATCGACTCGACTATCGACTATCGACTCGACTATCGACTATCGACTCGACTATCGACTATCGACTCGACTATCGACTATCCGACTACTCGACTATCGCCTCGACTATCGACTATCGACTATCGACTCGACTATCGACTATCGACTCGACTATCGACTCGACTATCGACTCGACTATCGACTCGACTATCGACTCGACTATCGACTCGACTATCGACTCGACTATCGACTCGACTATCGACTCGATTATCGACTATCGACTCGACTATCGACTATCGACTCGACTATCGACTATCGACTCGACTATCGACTATCGACTCGACTATCGACTATCGACTATCGACTCGACTATCGACTATCGACTATCGACTCGACTATCGACTCGACTATCGACTCGACTATCGACTATCGACTATCGACTCGACTATCGACTATCGACTCGACTATCGACTCGACTATCGACTCGACTATCGACTCGACTATCGACTCGACTATCGACTCGACTATCGACTATCGACTATCGACTCGACTATCGACTATCGACTATCGACTCGACTATCGACTATCGACTCGACTATCGACTCGACTATCGACTATCGACTCGACTATCGACTCGACTATCGACTCGACTATCGACTCGACTATCGACTCGACTATCGACTCGACTATCGACTCGACTATCGACTATCGACTCGACTATCGACTATCGACTCGACTATCGACTATCGACTCGACTATCGACTATCGACTCGACTATCGACTATCGACTCGACTATCGACTATCGACTCGACTATCGACTATCGACTCGACTATCGACTATCGACTCGACTATCGACTCGACTATCGACTCGACTATCGACTATCGACTCGACTATCGACTATCGACTCGACTATCGACTATCGACTCGACTATCGACTATCGACTCGACTATCGACTATCGACTCGACTATCGACTATCGACTCGACTATCGACTATCGACTCGACTATCGACTATCGACTCGACTATCGACTCGACTATCGACTATCGCCTCGACTATCGACTATCGACTATCGACTATCGACTATCGACTATCGACTCGACTATCGACTATCGATTCGACTATCGACTCGACTATCGACTATCGACTCGACTATCGACTATCGACTCGACTATCGACTATCGACTCGCCTATCGACAATCGACTCGACTATCGACTATCGACTCGACTATCGACTATCGACTCGACTATCGACTCGACTATCGACTCGACTATCGACTATCGACTCGACTATCGACTATCGACTCGACTATCGACTCGACTATCGACTATCGACTCGACTATCGACTATCGACTCGACTATCGACTATCGACTCGCCTATCGACTATCGACTCGACTATCGACTATTGACTCGACTATCGACTATCGACTCGACTATCGACTATCGACTCGACTATCGACTATCGACTCGACTATCGACTATCGACTCGACTATCGACTATCGACTCGACTATCGACTCGATTATCGACTATCGACTATCGACTCGACTATCGACTATCGACTCGACTATCGACTATCGACTATCGACTCGACTATCGACTCGACTATCGACTATCGACTCGACTATCGACTATCGACTCGACTATCGACTATCGACTATCGACTCGACTATCGACTATCGACTCGACTATCGACTCGACTATCGACTATCGACTCGACTATCGACTCGACTATCGACTCGACTATCGACTCGACTATCGACTCGACTATCGACTCGACTATCGACTCGACTATCGACTATCGACTCGACTATCGACTATCGACTCGACTATCGACTATCGACTCGACTATCGACTATCGACTCGACTATCGACTATCGACTCGACTATCGACTATCGACTCGACTATCGACTATCGACTCGACTATCGACTATCGACTCGACTATCGACTCGACTATCGACTCGACTATCGACTATCGACTCGACTATCGACTATCGACTCGACTATCGACTATCGACTCGACTATCGACTATCGACTCGACTATCGACTATCGACTCGACTATCGACTATCGACTCGACTATCGACTATCGACTCGACTATCGACTATCGACTCGACTATCGACTCGACTATCGACTATCGCCTCGACTATCGACTATCGACTATCGACTCGACTATCGACTATCGACTCGACTATCGACTCGACTATCGACTCGACTATCGACTCGACTATCGACTCGACTATCGACTCGACTATCGACTCGTCTATCGACTCGACTATCGACTCGATTATCGACTATCGACTCGACTATCGACTATCGACTCGACTATCGACTATCGACTCGACTATCGACTATCGACTCGACTATCGACTATCGACTATCGACTCGACTATCGACTATCGACTATCGACTCGACTATCGACTCGACTATCGACTCGACTATCGACTATCGACTATCGACTCGACTATCGACTATCGATTCGACTATCGACTCGACTATCGACTATCGACTCGACTATCGACTATCGACTCGACTATCGACTATCGACTCGCCTATCGACAATCGACTCGACTATCGACTATCGACTCGACTATCGACTATCGACTCGACTATCGACTCGACTATCGACTCGACTATCGACTATCGACTCGACTATCGACTATCGACTCGACTATCGACTCGACTATCGACTATCGACTCGACTATCGACTATCGACTCGACTATCGACTATCGACTCGACTATCGACTATCGACTCGACTACCGACTATCGACTCGACTAGCGACTATCGACTATCGACTCGACTATCGACTATCGACTCGACTATCGACTATCGACTCTACTATCGACTATCGACTCGACTATCGACTATCGACTCGACTATCGACTATCGACTCGACTATCGACTCGACTATCGACTCGACTATCGACTCGACTATCGACTCGACTATCGACTATCGACTCGACTATGGACTATCGACTCGACTATCGACTTGACTATCGACTATCGACTCGACTATCGACTCGACTATCGAATCGACTATCGACTCGACTATCGACTATCGACTCGACTATCGACTATCGACTCGACTATCGACTATCGACTCGACTATCGACTATCGACTCGCCTATCGACTATCGACTCGACTATCGACTATTGACTCGACTATCGACTCGATTATCGACTATCGACTATCGACTCGACTATCGACTATCGACTCGACTATCGACTATCGACTATCGACTCGACTATCGACTCGACTATCGACTATCGACTCGACTATCGACTATCGACTCGACTATCGACTATCGACTCGACTATCGACTCGACTATCGACTATCGCCTCGACTATCGACTATCGACTATCGACTCCACTATCGACTATCGACTCGACTATCGACTCGACTATCGACTCGACTATCGACTCGACTATCGACTCGACTATCGACTCGACTATCGACTATCGACTCGACTATCGACTATCGACTCGACTATCGACTATCGACTCGACTATCGACTCGACTATCGACTATCGACTCGACTATCGACTATCAACTCGACTATCGACTATTGACTCGACTATCGACTATCGACTCGACTATCGACTATCGACTCGACTATCGACTATCGACTCGACTATCGACTATCGACTCGACTATCGACTATCGACTATCGACTCGACTATCGACTCGACTATCGACTCGACTATCGACTATCGACTCGACTATCGACTATCGACTCGACTATCGACTCGACTATCGACTATCGACTCGACTATCGACTCGACTATCGACTATCGACTCGACTATCGACTATCGACTATCGACTCGACTATCGACTCGACTATCGACTCGACTATCGACTATCGACTATCGACTCGACTATCGACTCGACTATCGACTATCGACTCGACTATCGACTATCAACTCGACTATCGACTATTGACTCGACTATCGACTATCGACTCGACTATCGACTATCGACTCGACTATCGACTATCGACTCGACTATCGACTATCGACTCGACTATCGACTATCGACTCGACTATCGACTCGACTATCGACTCGACTATCGACTATCGACTATCGACTCGACTATCGACTATCGACTCGACTATCGACTCGACTATCGACTCGACTATCGACTCGACTATCGACTCGACTATCGACTCGACTATCGACTCGACTATCGACTCGACTATCGACTCGACTATCGACTATCGACTCGACTATCGACTATCGACTCGACTATCGACTCGACTATCGACTCGACTATCGACTATCGACTCTACTATCGACTATCGACTCGACTATCGACTATCGACTCGACTATCGACTATCGACTCGACTATGGACTATCGACTCGACTATCGACTCGACTATCGACTATCGACTCGACTATCGACTCGACTATCGACTATCGACTCGACTATCGACTATCGACTCGACTATCGACTATCGACTCGACTATCGACTATCGACTCGCCTATCGACTATCGACTCGACTATCGACTATTGACTCGACTATCGACTATCGACTCGACTATCGACTATCGACTCGACTATCGACTATCGACTCGACTATCGACTATCGACTATCGACTCGACTATCGACTCGACTATCGACTCGACTATCGACTCGACTATCGACTCGTCTATCGACTCGACTATCGACTCGACTATCGACTCGACTATCGACTATCGACTCTACTATCGACTATCGACTCGACTATCGACTATCGACTCGACTATCGACTCGACTATCGACTATCGACTCGACTATCGACTCGACTATCGACTCGATTATCGACTATCGACTCGACTATCGACTATCGACTCGACTATCGACTATCGACTCGACTATCGACTATCGACTATCGACTCGACTATCGACTATCGACTATCGACTCGACTATCGACTATCGACTATCGACTCGACTATCGACTCGACTATCGACTCGACTATCGACTATCGACTCGACTATCGACTATCGACTCGACTATCGACTCGACTATCGACTATCGACTCGACTATCGACTCGACTATCGACTATCGACTATCGACTCGACTATCGACTATCGACTATCGACTCGACTATCGACTCGACTATCGACTCGACTATCGACTCGACTATCGACTATCGACTCGACTATCGACTCGACTATCGACTATCGACTCGACTATCGACTATCGACTCGACTATCGACTATCGACTCGACTATCGACTATCGACTCGCCTATCGACTATCGACTCGACTATCGACTATCGACTATCGACTCGACTATCGACTATCGACTCGATTATCGACTATCGACTCGACCATCGACTATCGACTCGACTATCGACTATCGACTCGACTATCGACTCGACTATCGACTCGACTATCGACTATCGACTCGACTATCGACTATCGACTCGACTAGACTATCGACTCGACTATCGACTATCGACTCTACTATCGACTATCGACTCGACTATCGACTATCGACTCGACTATCGACTATCGACTCGACTATCGACTCGACTATCGACTCGATTATCGACTATCGACTCGACTATCGACTATCGACTCGACTATCGACTATCGACTCGACTATCGACTATCGACTATCGACTCGACTATCGACTATCGACTATCGACTCGACTATCGACTCGACTATCGACTCGACTATCGACTATCGACTCGACTATCGACTATCGACTCGACTATCGACTCGACTATCGACTATCGACTCGACTATCGACTATCGACTATCGACTCGACTATCGACTATCGACTATCGACTCTACTGTCGACTATCGACTATCGACTCGACTATCGACTCGACTATCGACTCGACTATCGACTATCGACTATCGACTATCGACTCGACTATCGACTCGACTATCGACTCGACTATCGACTATCGACTCGACTATCGACTATCAACTCGACTATCGACTATTGACTCGACTATCGACTATCGACTCGACTATCGACTATCGACTCGACTATCGACTATCGACTCGACTATCGACTATCGACTCGACTATCGACTATCGACTCGACTATCGACTCGACTATCGACTCGACTATCGACTATCGACTATCGACTCGACTATCGACTATCGACTCGACTATCGACTCGACTATCGACTCGACTATCGACTCGACTATCGACTCGACTATCGACTCGACTATCGACTCGACTATCGACTCGACTATCGACTATCGACTATCGACTCGACTATCGACTATCGACTATCGACTCGACTATCGACTCGACTATCGACTCGACTATCGACTCGACTATCGACTATCGACTCGACTATCGACTCGACTATCGACTATCGACTCGACTATCGACTATCGACTCGACTATCGACTATCGACTCGACTATCGACTATCGACTCGCCTATCGACTATCGACTCGACTATCGACTATCGACTATCGACTCGACTATCGACTATCGACTCGATTATCGACTATCGACTCGACCATCGACTATCGACTCGACTATCGACTATCGACTCGACTATCGACTCGACTATCGACTCGACTATCGACTATCGACTCGACTATCGACTATCGACTCGACTAGACTATCGACTCGACTATCGACTATCGACTCTACTATCGACTATCGACTCGACTATCGACTATCGACTCGACTATCGACTATCGACTCGACTATCGACTCGACTATCGACTCGATTATCGACTATCGACTCGACTATCGACTATCGACTCGACTATCGACTATCGACTCGACTATCGACTATCGACTATCGACTCGACTATCGACTATCGACTATCGACTCGACTATCGACTCGACTATCGACTCGACTATCGACTATCGACTCGACTATCGACTATCGACTCGACTATCGACTCGACTATCGACTATCGACTCGACTATCGACTATCGACTATCGACTCGACTATCGACTATCGACTATCGACTCGACTGTCGACTATCGACTATCGACTCGACTATCGACTCGACTATCGACTCGACTATCGACTATCGACTATCGACTATCGACTCGACTATCGACTCGACTATCGACTCGACTATCGACTATCGACTCGACTATCGACTATCAACTCGACTATCGACTATTGACTCGACTATCGACTATCGACTCGACTATCGACTATCGACTCGACTATCGACTATCGACTCGACTATCGACTATCGACTCGACTATCGACTATCGACTCGACTATCGACTCGACTATCGACTCGACTATCGACTATCGACTATCGACTCGACTATCGACTATCGACTCGACTATCGACTCGACTATCGACTCGACTATCGACTCGACTATCGACTCGACTATCGACTCGACTATCGACTCGACTATCGACTCGACTATCGACTCGACTATCGACTATCGACTCGACTATCGACTATCGACTCGACTATCGACTCGACTATCGACTCGACTATCGACTATCGACTCTACTATCGACTATCGACTCGACTATCGACTCGACTATCGACTATCGACTCGACTATCGACTCGACTATCGACTATCGACTCGACTATCGACTATCGACTCGACTATCGACTATCGACTCGACTATCGACTATCGACTCGCCTATCGACTATCGACTCGACTATCGACTATTGACTCGACTATCGACTATCGACTCGACTATCGACTATCGACTCGACTATCGACTATCGACTCGACTATCGACTATCGACTCGACTATCGACTATCGACTCGACTATCGACTCGATTATCGACTATCGACTATCGACTCGACTATCGACTATCGACTCGACTATCGACTATCGACTCGATTATCGACTATCGACTCGACTATCGACTATCGACTCGACTATCGACTATCGACTCGACTATCGACTATCGACTCGACTATCGACTATCGACTCGACTATCGACTCGACTATCGACTATCGCCTCGACTATCGACTATCGACTATCGACTCGACTATCGACTATCGACTCGACTATCGACTCGACTATCGACTATCGACTCTACTATCGACTATCGACTCGACTATCGACTATCGACTCGACTATCGACTATCGACTCGACTATCGACTATCGACTCGACTATCGACTCGACTATCGACTCGATTATCGACTATCGACTCGACTATCGACTATCGACTCGACTATCGACTATCGACTCGACTATCGACTATCGACTATCGACTCGACTATCGACTATCGACTATCGACTCGACTATCGACTATCGACTATCGACTCGACTATCGACTCGACTATCGACTCGACTATCGACTATCGACTCGACTATCGACTATCGACTCGACTATCGACTCGACTATCGACTATCGACTCGACTATCGACTATCGACTCGACTATCGACTATCGACTCGACTATCGACTATCGACTCGACTATCGACTATCGACTCGACTATCGACTATCGACTCGACTATCGACTATCGACTCGACTATCGACTCGACTATCGACTATCGCCTCGACTATCGACTATCGACTATCGACTCGACTATCGACTATCGACTCGACTATCGACTCGACTATCGACTCGACTATCGACTATCGACTCGACTATCGACTATCGACTCGACTATCGACTCGACTATCGACTCGACTATCGACTATCGACTCTACTATCGACTATCGACTCGACTATCGACTATCGACTCGACTATCGACTATCGACTCGACTATCGACTATCGACTCGACTATCGACTCGACTATCGACTCGATTATCGACTATCGACTCGACTATCGACTATCGACTCGACTATCGACTATCGACTCGACTATCGACTATCGACTATCGACTCGACTATCGACTATCGACTATCGACTCGACTATCGACTATCGACTATCGACTCGACTATCGACTCGACTATCGACTCGACTATCGACTATCGACTCGACTATCGACTATCGACTCGACTATCGACTCGACTATCGACTATCGACTCGACTATCGACTATCGACTCGACTATCGACTATCGACTATCGACTCGACTATCGACTATCGACTATCGACTCGACTATCGACTCGACTATCGACTCGACTATCGACTATCGACTCGACTATCGACTATCGACTCGACTATCGACTCGACTATCGACTATCGACTCGACTATCGACTATCGACTCGCCTATCGACTATCGACTCGACTATCGACTATCGACTCGACTATCGACTATCGACTCGACTATCGACTATCGACTCGACTATCGACTATCGACTCGACTATCGACTATCGACTCGACTATCGACTATCGACTCGACTATCGACTATCGACTCGACTATCGACTATCGACTCGACTATCGACTATCGACTCGACTATCGACTATCGACTCGACTACCGACTATCGACTCGACTAGCGACTATCGACTCGACTATCGACCATCGACTCGACTATCGACTATCGACTCGACTATCGACTATCGACTCGACTATCGACTATCGACTCTACTATCGACTATCGACTCGACTATCGACTATCGACTCGACTATCGACTATCGACTCGACTATCGACTCGACTATCGACTATCGACTCGACTATCGACTATCGCCTCGACTATCGACTATCGACTATCGACTCGACTATCGACTCGACTATCGACTATCGACTCGACTATCGACTCGACTATCGACTCGACTATCGACTCGACTATCGACTCGACTATCGACTCGACTATCGACTCGACTATCGACTATCGACTCGACTATGGACTATCGACTCGACTATCGACTTGACTATCGACTATCGACTCGACTATCGACTCGACTATCGAATCGACTATCGACTCGACTATCGACTATCGACTCGACTATCGACTATCGACTCGACTATCGACTATCGACTCGACTATCGACTATCGACTCGCCTATCGACTATCGACTCGACTATCGACTATTGACTTGACTATCGACTATCGACTCGACTATCGACTATCGACTCGATTATCGACTATCGACTCGACTATCGACTCGACTATCGACTATCGACTCGACTATCGACTATCGACTCGACTATCGACTATCGACTCGACTATCGACTATCGACTCGACTATCGACTATCGACTCGACTATCGACTCGACTATCGACTATCGCCTCGACTATCGACTATCGACTATCGACTCGACTATCGACTATCGACTCGACTATCGACTCGACTATCGACTCGACTATCGACTCGACTATCGACTCGACTATCGACTCGACTATCGACTCGACTATCGACTCGACTATCGACTCGACTATCGACTATCGACTCGACTATCGACTATCGACTCGATTATCGACTATCGACTCGACCATCGACTATCGACTCGACTATCGACTATCGACTCGACTATCGACTATCGACTCGACTATCGACTATCGACTCGACTATCGACTCGACTATCGACTATCGACTCGACTATCGACTATCGACTCGACTATCGACTATCGACTCGACTATCGACTCGACTATCGACTCGACTATCGACTATCGACTCTAATATCGACTATGGACTCGACTATCGACTATCGACTCGACTATCGACTATCGACTCGACTATCGACTCGACTATCGACTCGATTATCGACTATCGACTCGACTATCGACTATCGACTCGACTATCGACTATCGACTCGACTATCGACTCGACTATCGACTCGACTATCGACTATCGACTCGACTATCGACTATCGACTCGACTATCGACTCGACTATCGACTCGACTATCGACTCGACTATCGACTCGACTATCGACTCGACTCGACTATCGACTCGACTATCGACTCGACTCGACTCGACTCGACTATCGACTCGACTCGACTCGACTCGACTATCGACTCGACTCGACTCGACTCGACTATCGACTCGACTCGACTCGACTCGACTATCGACTCGACTCGACTCGACTATCGACTCGACTCGACTCGACTATCGTCTCGACTCGACTATCGACTCGACTCGACTCGACTATCGACTATCGACTCGACTCGACTCGACTCGACTATCGACTCGACTCGACTCGACTCGACTCGACTCGACTATCGACTCGACTCGACTCGACTATCGACTCGACTCGACTCGACTATCGACTCGACTCGACTCGACTATCGACTCGACTCGACTATCGACTATCGACTATCGACTCGACTATCGACTATCGACTATCGACTATCGACTATCGACTCGACTATCGACTCGACTATCGACTCGACTATCGACTCGACTATCGACTCGACTATCGACTCGACTATCGACTCGACTATCGACTCGTCTATCGACTATCGACTCGACTATCGACTCGACTATCGACTCGACTATCGACTCGTCTATCGACTATCGACTCGACTATCGACTCGACTATCGACTCGACTATCGACTCGACTATCGACTCGTCTATCGACTATCGACTCGACTATCGACTCGACTATCGACTCGACTATCGACTCGTCTATCGACTCGACTATCGACTCGATTATCGACTATCGACTCGACTATCGATTATCGACTATCGACTCGACTATCGACTATCGACTCGACTATCGACTATCGACTCGACTATCGACTATCGACTCGACTATCGACTATCGACTATCGACTCGACTATCGACTCGACTATCGACTCGACTATCGACTATCGACTATCGACTATCGACTCGACTATCGACTATCGACTATCGACTCGACTATCGACTATCGACTCGACTATCGACTCGACTATCGACTATCGACTCGACTATCGACTAACGACTCGACTATCGACTATCGACTCGACTATCGACTATCGACTCGACTATCGACTATCGACTCGACTATCGACTATCGACTCGACTATCGACTATCGACTCGACTATCGACTATCGACTCGACTATCGACTCGACTATCGACTCGATTATCGACTATCGACTCGACTATCGACTATCGACTCGACTATCGACTCGACTATCGACTCGACTATCGACTCGTCTATCGACTCGACTATCGACTCGATTATCGACTATCGACTCGACTATCGACTATCGACTCGACTATCGACTATCGACTCGACTATCGACTATCGACTCGACTATCGACTATCGACTCGACTATCGACTATCGACTCGACTATCGACTATCGACTCGACTATCGACTATCGACTATCGACTCGACTATCGACTATCGACTCGACTATCGACTATCGACTCGACTATCGACTATCGACTCGACTATCGACTATCGACTATCGACTCGACTATCGACTATCGACTATCGACTCGACTATCGACTCGACTATCGACTCGACTATCGACTATCGACTATCGACTATCGATTCGACTATCGACTCGACTATCTACTATCGACTCGACTATCGACTATCGACTCGACTATCGACTATCGACTCGACTATCGACTATCGACTCGACTATCGACTATCGACTCGATTATCGACTATCGACTCGACCATCGACTATCGACTCGACTATCGACTATCGACTCGACTATCGACTCGACTATCGACTCGATTATCGACTATCGACTCGACTATCGACTATCGACTCGACTATCGACTCGACTATCGACTCGACTATCGACTCGTCTATCGACTCGACTATCGACTCGATTATCGACTATCGACTCGACTATCGACTATCGACTCGACTATCGACTATCGACTCGACTATCGACTATCGACTCGACTATCGACTATCGACTATCGACTCGACTATCGACTATCGACTATCGACTCGACTATCGACTGGACTATCGACTCGACTATCGACTATCGACTATCGACTCGACTATCGACTATCGATTCGACTATCGACTCGACTATCGACTATCGACTCGACTATCGACTATCGACTCGACTATCGACTATCGACTCGCCTATCGACAATCGACTCGACTATCGACTATCGACTCGACTATCGACTATCGACTCGACTATCGACTATCGACTCGACTATCGACTCGACTATCGACTATCGACTCGACTATCGACTATCGACTCGACTATCGACTATCGACTCGACTATCGACTCGACTATCGACTATCGACTCGACTATCGACTATCGACTCGACTATCGACTATCGACTCGACTATCGACTATCGACTCGACTACCGACTATCGACTCGACTAGCGACTATCGACTCGACTATCGACCATCGACTCGACTATCGACTATCGACTCGACTATCGACTATCGACTCGACTATCGACTATCGACTCTACTATCGACTATCGACTCGACTATCGACTATCGACTCGACTATCGACTATCGACTCGACTATCGACTCGACTATCGACTCGACTATCGACTCGACTATCGACTCGACTATCGACTATCGACTCGACTATGGACTATCGACTCGACTATCGACTTGACTATCGACTATCGACTCGACTATCGACTCGACTATCGAATCGACTATCGACTCGACTATCGACTATCGACTCGACTATCGACTATCGACTCGACTATCGACTATCGCCTCGACTATCGACTATCGACTATCGACTCGACTATCGACTATCGACTCGACTATCGACTCGACTATCGACTCGACTATCGACTCGACTATCGACTCGACTATCGACTCGACTATCGACTATCGACTCGACTATCGACTATCGACTCGATTATCGACTATCGACTCGACCATCGACTATCGACTCGACTATCGACTATCGACTCGACTATCGACTATCGACTCGACTATCGACTATCGACTCGACTATCGACTATCGACTCGACTATCGACTCGACTATCGACTCGACTATCGACTATCGACTCTACTATCGACTATGGACTCGACTATCGACTATCGACTCGACTATCGACTATCGACTCGACTATCGACTCTACTATCGACTCGATTATCGACTATCGACTCGACTATCGACTATCGACTCGACTATCGACTATCGACTCGACTATCGACTATCGACTCGACTATCGACTATCGACTCGACTATCGACTATCGACTCGACTATCGACTCGACTATCGACTCGACTATCGACTCGACTATCGACTCGACTATCGACTCGACTATCGACTCGACTATCGACTCGACTATCGACTCGACTATCGACTCGACTCGACTCGACTCGACTATCGACTCGACTCGACTCGACTCGACTATCGACTCGACTCGACTCGACTCGACTATCGACTCGACTCGACTCGACTCGACTATCGACTCGACTCGACTCGACTATCGACTCGACTCGACTCGACTATCGACTCGACTCGACTATCGACTATCGACTCGACTATCGACTATCGACTCGACTATCGACTATCGACTCGATTATCGACTATCGACTCGACCATCGACTATCGACTCGACTATCGACTATCGACTCGACTATCGACTCGACTATCGACTCGATTATCGACTATCGACTCGACTATCGACTATCGACTCGACTATCGACTATCGACTCGACTATCGACTATCGACTCGACTATCGACTATCGACTATCGACTATCGACTCGACTATCGACTATCGACTCGACTATCGACTATCGACTCGACTATCGACTCGACTATCGACTCGACTATCGACTCGACTATCGACTCGACTATCGACTATCGACTCGACTATGGACTATCGACTCGACTATCGACTTGACTATCGACTATCGACTCGACTATCGACTATCGACTCGACTATCGACTATCGACTCGACTATCGACTATCGACTCGACTATCGACTATCGACTCGCCTATCGACTATCGACTCGACTATCGACTATTGACTCGACTATCGACTATCGACTCGACTATCGACTATCGACTCGACTATCGACTATCGACTCGACTATCGACTATCGACTCGACTATCGACTATCGACTCGACTATCGACTCGATTATCGACTATCGACTATCGACTCGACTATCGACTATCGACTCGACTATCGACTATCGACTATCGACTCGACTATCGACTCGACTATCGACTATCGACTCGACTATCGACTATCGACTCGACTATCGACTATCGACTCGACTATCGACTCGACTATCGACTATCGCCTCGACTATCGACTATCGACTATCGACTCGACTATCGACTCGACTATCGACTCGACTATCGACTCGACTATCGACTCGACTATCGACTATCGACTCGACTACCGACTATCGACTCGACTATCGACTATCGACTCGACTATCGACTATCGACTCGACTATCGACTCGACTATCGACTCGACTATCGACTATCGACTCGACTATCGACTATCGACTCGACTATCGACTATCGACTCGACTATCGACTATCGACTATCGACTCGACTATCGACTCGACTATCGACTATCGACTCGACTATCGACTATCGACTCGACTATCGACTATCGACTCGACTATCGACTCGACTATCGACTATCGCCTCGACTATCGACTATCGACTATCGACTCGACTATCGACTATCGACTCGACTATCGACTCGACTATCGACTCGACTATCGACTCGACTATCGACTCGACTATCGACTCGACTATCGACTCGTCTATCGACTCGACTATCGACTCGATTATCGACTATCGACTCGACTATCGACTATCGACTCGACTATCGACTATCGACTCGACTATCGACTATCGACTCGACTATCGACTATCTACTATCGACTCGACTATCGACTATCGACTATCGACTCGACTATCGACTCGACTATCGACTCGACTATCGACTATCGACTATCGACTCGACTATCGACTATCGATTCGACTATCGACTCGACTATCGACTATCGACTCGACTATCGACTATCGACTCGACTATCGACTATCGACTCGCCTATCGACAATCGACTCGACTATCGACTATCGACTCGACTATCGACTATCGACTCGACTATCGACTCGACTATCGACTATCGACTCGACTATCGACTATCGACTCGACTATCGACTCGACTATCGACTATCGACTCGACTATCGACTATCGACTCGACTATCGACTATCGACTCGACTATCGACTATCGACTCGACTATCGACTATCGACTCGACTAGCGACTATCGACTCGACTATCGACCATCGACTCGACTATCGACTATCGACTCGACTATCGACTATCGACTCGACTATCGACTATCGACTCTACTATCGACTATCGACTCGACTATCGACTATCGACTCGACTTTCGACTATCGACTCGACTATCGACTCGACTATCGACTCGACTATCGACTCGACTATCGACTCGACTATCGACTATCGACTCGACTATGGACTATCGACTCGACTATCGACTTGACTATCGACTATCGACTCGACTATCGACTCGACTATCGAATCGACTATCGACTCGACTATCGACTATCGACTCGACTATCGACTATCGACTCGACTATCGACTATCGACTCGACTATCGACTATCGACTCGCCTATCGACTATCGACTCGACTATCGACTATTGACTCGACTATCGACTCGACTATCGACTATCGACTCGACTATCGACTATCGACTCGACTATCGACTATCGACTATCGACTCGACTATCGACTCGACTATCGACTATCGACTCGACTATCGACTATCGACTCGACTATCGACTATCGACTCGACTATCGACTCGACTATCGACTATCGCCTCGACTATCGACTATCGACTATCGACTCGACTATCGACTATCGACTCGACTATCGACTCGACTATCGACTCGACTATCGACTCGACTATCGACTCGACTATCGACTCGACTATCGACTCGACTATCGACTATCGACTCGACTATCGACTATCGACTCGATTATCGACTATCGACTCGACCATCGACTATCGACTCGACTATCGACTATCGACTCGACTATCGACTCGACTATCGACTCGACTATCGACTCGACTATCGACTCGACTATCGACTATCGACTCGACTATGGACTATCGACTCGACTATCGACTTGACTATCGACTATCGACTCGACTATCGACTCGACTATCGAATCGACTATCGACTCGACTATCGACTATCGACTCGACTATCGACTATCGACTCGACTATCGACTATCGACTCGACTATCGACTATCGACTCGCCTATCGACTATCGACTCGACTATCGACTATTGACTCGACTATCGACTATCGACTCGACTATCGACTATCGACTCGACTATCGACTATCGACTCGACTATCGACTATCGACTCGACTATCGACTATCGACTCGACTATCGACTCGATTATCGACTATCGACTATCGACTCGACTATCGACTCGACTATCGACTATCGACTATCGACTCGACTATCGACTCGACTATCGACTATCGACTCGACTATCGACTATCGACTCGACTATCGACTATCGACTCGACTATCGACTCGACTATCGACTATCGCCTCGACTATCGACTATCGACTATCGACTCGACTATCGACTATCGACTCGACTATCGACTCGACTATCGACTCGACTATCGACTCGACTATCGACTCGACTATCGACTATCGACTCGACTATCGACTATCGACTCGATTATCGACTATCGACTCGACCATCGACTATCGACTCGAATATCGACTATCGACTCGACTATCGACTATCGACTCGACTATCGACTATCGACTCGACTATCGACTCGACTATCGACTATCGACTCGACTATCGACTATCGACTCGACTATCGACTCGACTATCGACTCGACTATCGACTATCGACTATGGACTCGACTATCGACTATCGACTCGACTATCGACTATCGACTCGACTATCGACTCTACTATCGACTCGATTATCGACTATCGACTCGACTATCGACTATCGACTCGACTATCGACTATCGACTCGACTATCGACTATCGACTCGACTATCGACTATCGACTCGACTATCGACTATCGACTCGACTATCGACTCGACTATCGACTCGACTATCGACTCGACTATCGACTCGACTATCGACTCGACTATCGACTCGACTATCGACTCGACTATCGACTCGACTATCGACTCGACTATCGACTCGACTCGACTCGACTCGACTATCGACTCGACTCGACTCGACTATCGACTCGACTCGACTCGACTCGACTATCGACTCGACTCGACTCGACTATCGACTCGACTCGACTATCGACTCGACTCGACTCGACTATCGACTATCGACTCGACTCGACTCGACTCGACTATCGACTCGACTCGACTCGACTCGACTCGACTATCGACTCGACTCGACTCGACTATCGACTCGACTCGACTCGACTATCGACTCGACTCGACTATCGACTATCGACTCGACTATCGACTATCGACTCGACTATCGACTATCGACTCGATTATCGACTATCGACTCGACCATCGACTATCGACTCGACTATCGACTATCGACTCGACTATCGACTCGACTATCGACTCGATTATCGACTATCGACTCGACTATCGACTATCGACTCGACTATCGACTCGACTATCGACTCGACTATCGACTCGTCTATCGACTCGACTATCGACTCGATTATCGACTATCGACTCGACTATCGACTATCGACTCGACTATCGACTATCGACTCGACTATCGACTATCGACTCGACTATCGACTATCGACTATCGACTCGACTATCGACTATCGACTATCGACTCGACTATCGACTCGACTATCGACTCGACTATCGACTATCGACTCGACTATCGACTATCGATTCGACTATCGACTCGACTATCGACTATCGACTCGACTATCGACTATCGACTCGACTATCGACTATCGACTCGCCTATCGACAATCGACTCGACTATCGACTATCGACTCGACTATCGACTATCGACTCGACTATCGACTCGACTATCGACTATCGACTCGACTATCGACTATCGACTCGACTATCGACTCGACTATCGACTATCGACTCGACTATCGACTATCGACTCGACTATCGACTATCGACTCGACTATCGACTATCGACTCGACTACCGACTATCGACTCGACTAGCGACTATCGACTCGACTATCGACCATCGACTCGACTATCGACTATCGACTCGACTATCGACTATCGACTCGACTATCGACTATCGACTCTACTATCGACTATCGACTCGACTATCGACTATCGACTCGACTATCGACTATCGACTCGACTATCGACTCGACTATCGACTCGACTATCGACTCGACTATCGACTCGACTATCGACTATCGACTCGACTATGGACTATCCACTCGACTATCGACTTGACTATCGACTATCGACTCGACTATCGACTCGACTATCGAATCGACTATCGACTCGACTATCGACTATCGACTCGACTATCGACTATCGACTCGACTATCGACTATCGACTCGACTATCGACTATCGACTCGCCTATCGACTATCGACTCGACTATCGACTATTGACTCGACTATCGACTATCGACTCGACTATCGACTATCGACTCGACTATCGACTATCGACTCGACTATCGACTATCGACTCGACTATCGACTATCGACTCGACTATCGACTCGATTATCGACTATCGACTATCGACTCGACTATCGACTATCGACTCGACTATCGACTATCGACTATCGACTCGACTATCGACTCGACTATCGACTATCGACTCGACTATCGACTATCGACTCGACTATCGACTATCGACTCGACTATCGACTCGACTATCGACTATCGCCTCGACTATCGACTATCGACTATCGACTCGACTATCGACTCGACTATCGACTCGACTATCGACTCGACTATCGACTCGACTATCGACTATCGACTCGACTATCGACTATCGACTCGACTATCGACTATCGACTCGACTATCGACTATCGACTCGACTATCGACTATCGACTCGACTATCGACTATCGACTCGACTATCGACTATCGACTCGACTATCGACTCGACTATCGACTCGACTATCGACTATCGACTCGACTATCGACTATCGACTCGACTATCGACTCGACTATCGACTCGACTATCGACTATCGACTCGACTATCGACTATCGACTCGACTATCGACTATCGACTCGACTATCGACTATCGACTCGACTATCGACTATCGACTCGACTATCGACTATCGACTCGACTATCGACTATCGACTCGACTATCGACTATCGACTCGACTATCGACTATCGACTCGACTATCGACTCGACTATCGACTATCGCCTCGACTATCGACTATCGACTATCGACTCGACTATCGACTATCGACTCGACTATCGACTCGACTATCGACTCGACTATCGACTCGACTATCGACTCGACTATCGACTCGACTATCGACTCGTCTATCGACTCGACTATCGACTCGATTATCGACTATCGACTCGACTATCGACTATCGACTCGACTATCGACTATCGACTCGACTATCGACTATCGACTCGACTATCGACTATCGACTATCGACTCGACTATCGACTATCGACTATCGACTCGACTATCGACTCGACTATCGACTCGACTATCGACTATCGACTATCGACTCGACTATCGACTATCGATTCGACTATCGACTCGACTATCGACTATCGACTCGACTATCGACTATCGACTCGACTATCGACTATCGACTCGCCTATCGACAATCGACTCGACTATCGACTATCGACTCGACTATCGACTATCGACTCGACTATCGACTCGACTATCGACTCGACTATCGACTATCGACTCGACTATCGACTATCGACTCGACTATCGACTATCGACTCGACTATCGACTATCGACTCGACTATCGACTATCGACTCGACTATCGACTATCGACTCGACTACCGACTATCGACTCGACTAGCGACTATCGACTCGACTATCGACCATCGACTCGACTATCGACTATCGACTCGACTATCGACTATCGACTCGACTATCGACTATCGACTCTACTATCGACTATCGACTCGACTATCGACTATCGACTCGACTATCGACTATCGACTCGACTATCGACTCGACTATCGACTCGACTATCGACTCGACTATCGACTCGACTATCGACTCGACTATCGACTATCGACTCGACTATGGACTATCGACTCGACTATCGACTTGACTATCGACTATCGACTATCGACTATCGACTCGACTATCGACTATCGACTCGACTATCGACTATCGACTCGACTATCGACTCGACTATCGACTATCGACTCGACTATCGACTATCAACTCGACTATCGACTATTGACTCGACTATCGACTATCGACTCGACTATCGACTATCGACTCGACTATCGACTATCGACTCGACTATCGACTATCGACTCGACTATCGACTATCGACTATCGACTCGACTATCGACTCGACTATCGACTCGACTATCGACTATCGACTCGACTATCGACTATCGACTCGACTATCGACTCGACTATCGACTATCGACTCGACTATCGACTCGACTATCGACTATCGACTCGACTATCGACTATCGACTATCGACTCGACTATCGACTCGACTATCGACTCGACTATCGACTATCGACTATCGACTCGACTATCGACTATCGACTCGACTATCGACTCGACTATCGACTATCGACTCGACTATCGACTATCAACTCGACTATCGACTATTGACTCGACTATCGACTATCGACTCGACTATCGACTATCGACTCGACTATCGACTATCGACTCGACTATCGACTATCGACTCGACTATCGACTATCGACTCGACTATCGACTCGACTATCGACTCGACTATCGACTATCGACTATCGACTCGACTATCGACAATCGACTCGACTATCGACTCGACTATCGACTCGACTATCGACTCGACTATCGACTCGACTATCGACTCGACTATCGACTCGACTATCGACTCGACTATCGACTATCGACTCGACTATCGACTATCGACTCGACTATCGACTCGACTATCGACTCGACTATCGACTATCGACTCTACTATCGACTATCGACTCGACTATCGACTATCGACTCGACTATCGACTATCGACTCGACTATGGACTATCGACTCGACTATCGACTCGACTATCGACTATCGACTCGACTATCGACTCGACTATCGACTATCGACTCGACTATCGACTATCGACTCGACTATCGACTATCGACTCGACTATCGACTATCGACTCGCCTATCGACTATCGACTCGACTATCGACTATTGACTCGACTATCGACTATCGACTCGACTATCGACTATCGACTCGACTATCGACTATCGACTCGACTATCGACTATCGACTATCGACTCGACTATCGACTCGACTATCGACTCGACTATCGACTATCGACTCGACTATCGACTATCGACTCGACTATCGACTCGACTATCGACTCGACTATCGACTATCGACTCTACTATCGACTATCGACTCGACTATCGACTATCGACTCGACTATCGACTCGACTATCGACTATCGACTCGACCATCGACTCGACTATCGACTCGATTATCGACTATCGACTCGACTATCGACTATCGACTCGACTATCGACTATCGACTCGACTATCGACTATCGACTATCGACTCGACTATCGACTATCGACTATCGACTCGACTATCGACTATCGACTATCGACTCGACTATCGACTCGACTATCGACTCGACTATCGACTATCGACTCGACTATCGACTATCGACTCGACTATCGACTCGACTATCGACTATCGACTCGACTATCGACTCGACTATCGACTATCGACTATCGACTCGACTATCGACTATCGACTATCGACTCGACTATCGACTCGACTATCGACTCGACTATCGACTCGACTATCGACTATCGACTCGACTATCGACTCGACTATCGACTATCGACTCGACTATCGACTATCGACTCGACTATCGACTCGACTATCGACTATCGACTCGACTATCGACTATCGACTCGCCTATCGACTATCGACTCGACTATCGACTATCGACTATCGACTCGACTATCGACTATCGACTCGATTATCGACTATCGACTCGACCATCGACTATCGACTCGACTATCGACTATCGACTCGACTATCGACTCGACTATCGACTCGACTATCGACTATCGACTCGACTATCGACTATCGACTCGACTAGACTATCGACTCGACTATCGACTATCGACTCTACTATCGACTATCGACTCGACTATCGACTATCGACTCGACTATCGACTATCGACTCGACTATCGACTCGACTATCGACTCGATTATCGACTATCGACTCGACTATCGACTATCGACTCGACTATCGACTATCGACTCGACTATCGACTATCGACTATCGACTCGACTATCGACTATCGACTATCGACTCGACTATCGACTCGACTATCGACTCGACTATCGACTCGACTATCGACTATCGACTCGACTATCGACTATCGACTCGACTATCGACTCGACTATCGACTATCGACTCGACTATCGACTATCGACTATCGACTCGACTATCGACTATCGACTATCGACTCGACTGTCGACTATCGACTATCGACTCGACTATCGACTCGACTATCGACTCGACTATCGACTATCGACTATCGACTATCGACTCGACTATCGACTCGACTATCGACTCGACTATCGACTATCGACTCGACTATCGACTATCAACTCGACTATCGACTATTGACTCGACTATCGACTATCGACTCGACTATCGACTATCGACTCGACTATCGACTATCGACTCGACTATCGACTATCGACTCGACTATCGACTATCGACTCGACTATCGACTCGACTATCGACTCGACTATCGACTATCGACTATCGACTCGACTATCGACTATCGACTCGACTATCGACTCGACTATCGACTCGACTATCGACTCGACTATCTACTCGACTATCGACTCGACTATCGACTCGACTATCGACTCGACTATCGACTCGACTATCGACTATCGACTCGACTATCGACTATCGACTCGACTATCGACTCGACTATCGACTCGACTATCGACTATCGACTCTACTATCGACTATCGACTCGACTATCGACTCGACTATCGACTATCGACTCGACTATCGACTCGACTATCGACTATCGACTCGACTATCGACTATCGACTCGACTATCGACTATCGACTCGACTATCGACTATCGACTCGCCTATCGACTATCGACTCGACTATCGACTATTGACTCGACTATCGACTATCGACTCGACTATCGACTATCGACTCGACTATCGACTATCGACTCGACTATCGACTATCGACTCGACTATCGACTATCGACTCGACTATCGACTCGATTATCGACTATCGACTATCGACTCGACTATCGACTATCGACTCGACTATCGACTATCGACTCGATTATCGACTATCGACTCGACTATCGACTATCGACTCGACTATCGACTATCGACTCGACTATCGACTATCGACTCGACTATCGACTATCGACTCGACTATCGACTCGACTATCGACTATCGCCTCGACTATCGACTATCGACTATCGACTCGACTATCGACTATCGACTCGACTATCGACTCGACTATCGACTCGACTATCGACTATCGACTCGACTATCGACTATCGACTCGACTATCGACTCGACTATCGACTCGACTATCGACTATCGACTCTACTATCGACTATCGACTCGACTATCGACTATCGACTCGACTATCGACTATCGACTCGACTATCGACTCGACTATCGACTCGACTATCGACTATCGACTCTACTATCGACTATCGACTCGACTATCGACTATCGACTCGACTATCGACTATCGACTCGACTATCGACTATCGACTCGACTATCGACTCGACTATCGACTCGATTATCGACTATCGACTCGACTATCGACTATCGACTCGACTATCGACTATCGACTCGACTATCGACTATCGACTATCGACTCGACTATCGACTATCGACTATCGACTCGACTATCGACTATCGACTATCGACTCGACTATCGACTCGACTATCGACTCGACTATCGACTATCGACTCGACTATGGACTATCGACTCGACTATCGACTTGACTATCGACTATCGACTCGACTATCGACTCGACTATCGAATCGACTATCGACTCGACTATCGACTATCGACTCGACTATCGACTATCGACTCGACTATCGACTATCGACTCGACTATCGACTATCGACTCGCCTATCGACTATCGACTCGACTATCGACTATTGACTCGACTATCGACTATCGACTCGACTATCGACTATCGACTCGATTATCGACTATCGACTCGACTATCGACTCGACTATCGACTATCGACTCGACTATCGACTATCGACTCGACTATCGACTATCGACTCGACTATCGACTATCGACTCGACTATCGACTATCGACTCGACTATCGACTCGACTATCGACTATCGCCTCTACTATCGACTATCGACTATCGACTCGACTATCGACTATCGACTCGACTATCGACTCGACTATCGACTCGACTATCGACTCGACTATCGACTCGACTATCGACTCGACTATCGACTCGACTATCGACTCGACTATCGACTCGACTATCGACTATCGACTCGACTATCGACTATCGACTCGATTATCGACTATCGACTCGACCATCGACTATCGACTCGACTATCGACTATCGACTCGACTATCGACTATCGACTCGACTATCGACTATCGACTCGACTATCGACTCGACTATCGACTATCGACTCGACTATCGACTATCGACTCGACTATCGACTATCGACTCGACTATCGACTCGACTATCGACTCGACTATCGACTATCGACTCTAATATCGACTATGGACTCGACTATCGACTATCGACTCGACTATCGACTATCGACTCGACTATCGACTCGACTATCGACTCGATTATCGACTATCGACTCGACTATCGACTATCGACTCGACTATCGACTATCGACTCGACTATCGACTCGACTATCGACTCGACTATCGACTATCGACTCGACTATCGACTATCGACTCGACTATCGACTCGACTATCGACTCGACTATCGACTCGACTATCGACTCGACTATCGACTCGACTATCGACTCGACTATCGACTCGACTATCGACTCGACTCGACTA
This sequence comes from Pemphredon lugubris, assembly GCA_933228935.1. Lineage (NCBI taxonomy): Eukaryota > Metazoa > Arthropoda > Insecta > Hymenoptera > Crabronidae > Pemphredon > Pemphredon lugubris. Next base: position 31,351,385 of record OW121815.1, read on the forward strand.
TCGACTCGACTATCGACTCGACTCGACTCGAATCGACTATCGACTCGACTCGACTCGACTCGACTATCGACTCGACTCGACTCGACTCGACTATCGACTCGACTCGACTCGACTCGACTATCGACTCGACTCGACTCGACTATCGACTCGACTCGACTCGACTATCGACTCGACTCGACTATCGACTCGACTCGACTCGACTATCGACTATCGACTCGACTCGACTCGACTCGACTATCGACTCGACTCGACTCGACTCGACTCGACTCGACTATCGACTCGACTCGACTCGACTATCGACTCGACTCGACTCGACTATCGACTCGACTCGACTCGACTATCGACTCGACTCGACTATCGACTATCGACTATCGACTCGACTATCGACTATCGACTATCGACTATCGACTATCGACTCGACTATCGACTCGACTATCGACTCGACTATCGACTCGACTATCGACTCGACTATCGACTCGACTATCGACTCGACTATCGACTCGTCTATCGACTATCGACTCGACTATCGACTCGACTATCGACTCGACTATCGACTCGTCTATCGACTATCGACTCGACTATCGACTCGACTATCGACTCGACTATCGACTCGTCTATCGACTATCGACTCGACTATCGACTCGACTATCGACTCGACTATCGACTCGACTATCGACTCGTCTATCGACTCGACTATCGACTCGATTATCGACTATCGACTCGACTATCGATTATCGACTATCGACTCGACTATCGACTATCGACTCGACTATCGACTATCGACTCGACTATCGACTATCGACTCGACTATCGACTATCGACTATCGACTCGACTATCGACTCGACTATCGACTCGACTATCGACTATCGACTATCGACTATCGACTCGACTATCGACTATCGACTCGACTATCGACTATCGACTCGACTATCGACTCGACTATCGACTATCGACTCGACTATCGACTAACGACTCGACTATCGACTATCGACTCGACTATCGACTATCGACTCGACTATCGACTATCGACTCGACTATCGACTATCGACTCGACTATCGACTATCGACTCGACTATCGACTATCGCCTCGACTATCGACTATCGACTATCGACTCGACTATCGACTATCGACTCGACTATCGACTCGACTATCGACTCGACTATCGACTATCGACTCGACTATCGACTATCGACTCGACTATCGACTCGACTATCGACTCGACTATCGACTATCGACTCTACTATCGACTATCGACTCGACTATCGACTATCGACTCGACTATCGACTATCGACTCGACTATCGACTATCGACTCGACTATCGACTCGACTATCGACTCGATTATCGACTATCGACTCGACTATCGACTATCGACTCGACTATCGACTATCGACTCGACTATCGACTATCGACTATCGACTCGACTATCGACTATCGACTATCGACTATCGACTATCGACTCGACTATCGACTATCGACTATCGACTCGACTATCGACTCGACTATCGACTCGACTATCGACTATCGACTATCGACTATCGATTCGACTATCGACTCGACTATCGACTATCGACTCGACTATCGACTATCGACTCGACTATCGACTATCGACTCGACTATCGACTATCGACTCGACTATCGACTATCGACTCGATTATCGACTATCGACTCGACCATCGACTATCGACTCGACTATCGACTATCGACTCGACTATCGACTCGACTATCGACTCGATTATCGACTATCGACTCGACTATCGACTATCGACTCGACTATCGACTCGACTATCGACTCGACTATCGACTCGTCTATCGACTCGACTATCGACTCGATTATCGACTATCGACTCGACTATCGACTATCGACTCGACTATCGACTATCGACTCGACTATCGACTATCGACTCGACTATCGACTATCGACTATCGACTCGACTATCGACTATCGACTATCGACTCGACTATCGACTCGACTATCGACTATCGACTCGACTATCGACTATCGATTCGACTATCGACTCGACTATCGACTATCGACTCGACTATCGACTATCGACTCGACTATCGACTATCGACTCGCCTATCGACAATCGACTCGACTATCGACTATCGACTCGACTATCGACTATCGACTCGACTATCGACTCGACTATCGACTATCGACTCGACTATCGACTATCGACTCGACTATCGACTCGACTATCGACTATCGACTCGACTATCGACTATCGACTCGACTATCGACTATCGACTCGACTATCGACTATCGACTCGACTACCGACTATCGACTCGACTAGCGACTATCGACTCGACTATCGACCATCGACTCGACTATCGACTATCGACTCGACAATCGACTATCGACTCGACTATCGACTATCGACTCTACTATCGACTATCGACTCGACTATCGACTATCGACTCGACTATCGACTATCGACTCGACTATCGACTCGACTATCGACTCGACTATCGACTCGACTATCGACTCGACTATCGACTATCGACTCGACTATGGACTATCGACTCGACTATCGACTTGACTATCGACTATCGACTCGACTATCGACTCGACTATCGAATCGACTATCGACTCGACTATCGACTATCGACTCGACTATCGACTATCGACTCGACTATCGACTATCGCCTCGACTATCGACTATCGACTATCGACTCGACTATCGACTATCGACTCGACTATCGACTCGACTATCGACTCGACTATCGACTCGACTATCGACTCGACTATCGACTCGACTATCGACTATCGACTCGACTATCGACTATCGACTCGATTATCGACTATCGACTCGACCATCGACTATCGACTCGACTATCGACTATCGACTCGACTATCGACTATCGACTCGACTATCGACTATCGACTCGACTATCGACTCGACTATCGACTATCGACTCGACTATCGACTATCGACTCGACTATCGACTCGACTATCGACTCGACTATCGACTATCGACTCTACTATCGACTATGGACTCGACTATCGACTATCGACTCGACTATCGACTATCGACTCGACTATCGACTCTACTATCGACTCGATTATCGACTATCGACTCGACTATCGACTATCGACTCGACTATCGACTATCGACTCGACTATCGACTATCGACTCGACTATCGACTATCGACTCGACTATCGACTATCGACTCGACTATCGACTCGACTATCGACTCGACTATCGACTCGACTATCGACTCGACTATCGACTCGACTATCGACTCGACTATCGACTCGACTCGACTCGACTCGACTATCGACTCGACTCGACTCGACTCGACTATCGACTCGACTCGACTCGACTCGACTATCGACTCGACTCGACTCGACTCGACTATCGACTCGACTCGACTCGACTATCGACTCGACTCGACTCGACTATCGACTATCGACTCGACTCGACTCGACTCGACTATCGACTCGACTCGACTCGACTCGACTCGACTCGACTATCGACTCGACTCGACTCGACTATCGACTCGACTCGACTATCGACTCGACTCGACTATCGACTATCGACTCGACTATCGACTATCGACTCGACTATCGACTATCGACTCGATTATCGACTATCGACTCGACCATCGACTATCGACTCGACTATCGACTATCGACTCGACTATCGACTCGACTATCGACTCGATTATCGACTATCGACTCGACTATCGACTATCGACTCGACTATCGACTATCGACTCGACTATCGACTATCGACTCGACTATCGACTATCGACTATCGACTATCGACTCGACTATCGACTATCGACTCGACTATCGACTATCGACTCGACTATCGACTCGACTATCGACTCGACTATCGACTCGACTATCGACTCGACTATCGACTATCGACTCGACTATGGACTATCGACTCGACTATCGACTTGACTATCGACTATCGACTCGACTATCGACTATCGACTCGACTATCGACTATCGACTCGACTATCGACTATCGACTCGACTATCGACTATCGACTCGCCTATCGACTATCGACTCGACTATCGACTATTGACTCGACTATCGACTATCGACTCGACTATCGACTATCGACTCGACTATCGACTATCGACTCGACTATCGACTATCGACTCGACTATCGACTATCGACTCGACTATCGACTATCGACTCGACTATCGACTCGATTATCGACTATCGACTATCGACTCGACTATCGACTATCGACTCGACTATCGACTATCGACTATCGACTCGACTATCGACTCGACTATCGACTATCGACTCGACTATCGACTCGACTATCGACTATCGACTCGACTATCGACTCGACTATCGACTCGACTATCGACTATCGCCTCGACTATCGACTATCGACTATCGACTCGACTATCGACTCGACTATCGACTCGACTATCGACTCGACTATCGACTCGACTATCGACTATCGACTCGACTATCGACTATCGACTCGACTATCGACTATCGACTCGACTATCGACTATCGACTCGAATATCGACTCGACTATCGACTCGACTATCGACTATCGACTCGACTATCGACTATCGACTCGACTATCGACTATCGACTCGACTATCGACTATCGACTATCGACTCGACTATCGACTCGACTATCGACTATCGACTCGACTATCGACTATCGACTCGACTATCGACTATCGACTCGACTATCGACTATCGACTCGACTATCGACTCGACTATCGACTATCGCCTCGACTATCGACTATCGACTATCGACTCGACTATCGACTATCGACTCGACTATCGACTCGACTATCGACTCGACTATCGACTCGACTATCGACTCGACTATCGACTCGACTATCGACTCGTCTATCGACTCGACTATCGACTCGATTATCGACTATCGACTCGACTATCGACTATCGACTCGACTATCGACTATCGACTCGACTATCGACTATCGACTCGACTATCGACTATCGACTATCGACTCGACTATCGACTATCGACTATCGACTCGACTATCGACTCGACTATCGACTCGACTATCGACTATCGACTATCGACTCGACTATCGACTATCGATTCGACTATCGACTCGACTATCGACTATCGACTCGACTATCGACTATCGACTCGACTATCGACTATCGACTCGCCTATCGACAATCGACTCGACTATCGACTATCGACTCGACTATCGACTATCGACTCGACTATCGACTCGACTATCGACTATCGACTCGACTATCGACTATCGACTCGACTATCGACTCGACTATCGACTATCGACTCGACTATCGACTATCGACTCGACTATCGACTATCGACTCGACTATCGACTATCGACTCGACTACCGACTATCGACTCGACTAGCGACTATCGACTCGACTATCGACCATCGACTCGACTATCGACTATCGACTCGACTATCGACTATCGACTCGACTATCGACTATCGACTCTACTATCGACTATCGACTCGACTATCGACTATCGACTCGACTTTCGACTATCGACTCGACTATCGACTCGACTATCGACTCGACTATCGACTCGACTATCGACTCGACTATCGACTATCGACTCGACTATGGACTATCGACTCGACTATCGACTTGACTATCGACTATCGACTCGACTATCGACTCGACTATCGAATCGACTATCGACTCGACTATCGACTATCGACTCGACTATCGACTATCGACTCGACTATCGACTATCGACTCGACTATCGACTATCGACTCGCCTATCGACTATCGACTCGACTATCGACTATTGACTCGACTATCGACTCGACTATCGACTATCGACTCGACTATCGACTATCGACTCGACTATCGACTATCGACTATCGACTCGACTATCGACTCGACTATCGACTATCGACTCGACTATCGACTATCGACTCGACTATCGACTATCGACTCGACTATCGACTCGACTATCGACTATCGCCTCGACTATCGACTATCGACTATCGACTCGACTATCTACTATCGACTCGACTATCGACTCGACTATCGACTCGACTATCGACTCGACTATCGACTCGACTATCGACTCGACTATCGACTCGACTATCGACTATCGACTCGACTATCGACTATCGACTCGATTATCGACTATCGACTCGACCATCGACTATCGACTCGACTATCGACTATCGACTCGACTATCGACTATCGACTCGACTATCGACTCGACTATCGACTCGACTATCGACTATCGACTCGACTATCGACTATCGACTCGACTATCGACTCGACTATCGACTCGACTATCGACTATCGACTCTACTATCGACTATGGACTCGACTATCGACTATCGACTCGACTATCGACTATCGACTCGACTATCGACTCGACTATCGACTCGATTATCGACTATCGACTCGACTATCGACTATCGACTCGACTATCGACTATCGACTCGACTATCGACTATCGACTCGACTATCGACTATCGACTCGACTATCGACTATCGACTCGACTATCGACTCGACTATCGACTCGACTATCGACTCGACTATCGACTCGACTATCGACTCGACTATCGACTCGACTATCGACTCGACTATCGACTCGACTCGACTCGACTCGACTATCGACTCGACTCGACTCGACTCGACTATCGACTCGACTCGACTCGACTCGACTATCGACTCGACTCGACTCGACTCGACTATCGACTCGACTCGACTCGACTATCGACTCGACTCGACTCGACTATCGACTATCGACTCGACTCGACTCGACTCGACTATCGACTCGACTCGACTCGACTCGACTCGACTATCGACTCGACTCGACTCGACTATCGACTCGACTCGACTCGACTATCGACTCGACTCGACTCGACTATCGACTCGACTCGACTCGACTATCGACTCGACTCGACTATCGACTATCGACTCGACTATCGACTATCGACTCGACTATCGACTATCGACTCGATTATCGACTATCGACTCGACCATCGACTATCGACTCGACTATCGACTATCGACTCGACTATCGACTCGACTATCGACTCGATTATCGACTATCGACTCGACTATCGACTATCGACTCGACTATCGACTCGACTATCGACTCGACTATCGACTCGTCTATCGACTCGACTATCGACTCGATTATCGACTATCGACTCGACTATCGACTATCGACTCGACTATCGACTATCGACTCGACTATCGACTATCGACTCGACTATCGACTATCGACTATCGACTCGACTATCGACTATCGACTATCGACTCGACTATCGACTCGACTATCGACTCGACTATCGACTATCGACTATCGACTCGACTATCGACTATCGATTCGACTATCGACTCGACTATCGACTATCGACTCGACTATCGACTATCGACTCGACTATCGACTATCGACTCGCCTATCGACAATCGACTCGACTATCGACTATCGACTCGACTATCGACTATCGACTCGACTATCGACTCGACTATCGACTATCGACTCGACTATCGACTATCGACTCGACTATCGACTCGACTATCGACTATCGACTCGACTATCGACTATCGACTCGACTATCGACTATCGACTCGACTATCGACTATCGACTCGACTATCGACTATCGACTCGACTACCGACTATCGACTCGACTAGCGACTATCGACTCGACTATCGACCATCGACTCGACTATCGACTATCGACTCGACTATCGACTATCGACTCGACTATCGACTATCGACTCTACTATCGACTCGACTATCGACTATCGACTCGACTATCGACTCGACTATCGACTCGACTATCGACTCGACTATCGACTCGACTATCGACTCGACTATCGACTATCGACTCGACTATGGACTATCGACTCGACTATCGACTTGACTATCGACTATCGACTCGACTATCGACTCGACTATCGAATCGACTATCGACTCGACTATCGACTATCGACTCGACTATCGACTATCGACTCGACTATCGACTATCGACTCGACTATCGACTATCGACTCGCCTATCGACTATCGACTCGACTATCGACTATTGACTCGACTATCGACTATCGACTCGACTATCGACTATCGACTCGACTATCGACTATCGACTCGACTATCGACTATCGACTCGATTATCGACTATCGACTATCGACTCGACTATCGACTATCGACTCGACTATCGACTATCGACTATCGACTCGACTATCGACTCGACTATCGACTATCGACTCGACTATCGACTATCGACTCGACTATCGACTATCGACTCGACTATCGACTCGACTATCGACTATCGCCTCGACTATCGACTATCGACTATCGACTCGACTATCGACTCGACTATCGACTCGACTATCGACTCGACTATCGACTCGACTATCGACTCGACTATCGACTATCGACTCGACTATCGACTATCGACTCGATTATCGACTATCGACTCGACCATCGACTATCGACTCGACTATCGACTATCGACTCGACTATCGACTATCGACTCGACTATCGACTATCGACTCGACTATCGACTCGACTATCGACTATCGACTCGACTATCGACTATCGACTCGCCTATCGACTATCGACTCGACTATCGACTATTGACTCGACTATCGACTATCGACTCGACTATCGACTATCGACTATCGACTATCGACTCGACTATCGACTATCGACTCGACTATCGACTATCGACTCGACTATCGACTCGATTATCGACTATCGACTCGACTATCGACTATCGACTCTACTATCGACTATGGACTCGACTATCGACTATCGACTCGACTATCGACTATCGACTCGACTATCGACTCGACTATCGACTCGATTATCGACTATCGACTCGACTATCGACTATCGACTCGACTATCGACTATCGACTCGACTATCGACTCGACTATCGACTCGACTATCGACTCGACTCGACTCGACTCGACTCGACTCGACTATCGACTCGACTCGACTCGACTATCGACTCGACTCGACTCGACTATCGACTCGACTCGACTCGACTATCGACTCGACTCGACTATCGACTATCTACTATCGACTCGACTATCGACTATCGACTATCGACTATCGACTATCGACTCGACTATCGACTCGACTATCGACTCGTCTATCGACTATCGACTCGACTATCGACTCGACTATCGACTCGACTATCGACTCGACTATCGACTCGTCTATCGACTCGACTATCGACTCGATTATCGACTATCGACTCGACTATCGATTATCGACTATCGACTCGACTATCGACTATCGACTCGACTATCGACTATCGACTCGACTATCGACTATCGACTCGACTATCGACTATCGACTATCGACTCGACTATCGACTCGACTATCGACTCGACTATCGACTATCGACTATCGACTATCGACTCGACTATCGACTATCGACTCGACTATCGACTATCGACTCGACTATCGACTATCGACTATCGACTATCGACTCGACTATCGACTCGACTATCGACTCGATTATCGACTATCGACTCGACTATCGACTATCGACTCGACTATCGACTCGACTATCGACTCGACTATCGACTCGTCTATCGACTCGACTATCGACTCGATTATCGACTATCGACTCGACTATCGACTATCGACTCGACTATCGACTATCGACTCGACTATCGACTATCGACTCGACTATCGACTATCGACTCGACTATCGACTATCGACTCGACTATCGACTATCGACTCGACTATCGACTATCGACTATCGACTCGACTATCGACTATCGACTATCGACTCGACTATCGACTATCGACTCGACTATCGACTATCGACTCGACTATCGACTATCGACTCGACTATCGACTATCGACTCGCCTATCGACTATCGACTCGACTATCGACTATTGACTCGACTATCGACTATCGACTCGACTATCGACTATCGACTCGACTATCGACTATCGACTCGACTATCGACTATCGACTCGACTATCGACTATCGACTCGACTATCGACTCGATTATCGACTATCGACTATCGACTCGACTATCGACTATCGACTCGACTATCGACTATCGACTATCGACTCGACTATCGACTCGACTATCGACTATCGACTATCGACTCGACTATCGACTCGACTATCGACTATCGACTCGACTATCGACTATCGACTCGACTATCGACTATCGACTCGACTATCGACTCGACTATCGACTATCGCCTCGACTATCGACTATCGACTATCGACTCGACTATCGACTCGACTATCGACTCGACTATCGACTCGACTATCGACTCGACTATCGACTCGACTATCGACTATCGACTCGACTATCGACTATCGACTCGATTATCGACTATCGACTCGACCATCGACTATCGACTCGACCATCGACTATCGACTCGACTATCGACTATCGACTCGACTATCGACTATCGACTCGACTATCGACTATCGACTCGACTATCGACTCGACTATCGACTATCGACTCGACTATCGACTATCGACTCGCCTATCGACTATCGACTCGACTATCGACTATTGACTCGACTATCGACTATCGACTCGACTATCGACTATCGACTATCGACTATCGACTCGACTATCGACTATCGACTCGACTATCGACTATCGACTCGACTATCGACTCGATTATCGACTATCGACTCGACTATCGACTATCGACTCTACTATCGACTATGGACTCGACTATCGACTATCGACTCGACTATCGACTATCGACTCGACTATCGACTCGACTATCGACTCGATTATCGACTATCGACTCGACTATCGACTATCGACTCGACTATCGACTATCGACTCGACTATCGACTCGACTATCGACTCGACTATCGACTCGACTCGACTCGACTCGACTCGACTCGACTATCGACTCGACTCGACTCGACTATCGACTCGACTCGACTCGACTATCGACTCGACTCGACTCGACTATCGACTCGACTCGACTATCGACTATCGACTATCGACTCGACTATCGACTATCGACTATCGACTATCGACTATCGACTCGACTATCGACTCGACTATCGACTCGTCTATCGACTATCGACTCGACTATCGACTCGACTATCGACTCGACTATCGACTCGACTATCGACTCGTCTATCGACTCGACTATCGACTCGATTATCGACTATCGACTCGACTATCGATTATCGACTATCGACTCGACTATCGACTATCGACTCGACTATCGACTATCGACTCGACTATCGACTATCGACTCGACTATCGACTATCGACTATCGACTCGACTATCGACTCGACTATCGACTCGACTATCGACTATCGACTATCGACTATCGACTCGACTATCGACTATCGACTCGACTATCGACTATCGACTCGACTATCGACTATCGACTATCGACTATCGACTCGACTATCGACTCGACTATCGACTCGATTATCGACTATCGACTCGACTATCGACTATCGACTCGACTATCGACTCGACTATCGACTCGACTATCGACTCGTCTATCGACTCGACTATCGACTCTATTATCGACTATCGACTCGACTATCGACTATCGACTCGACTATCGACTATCGACTCGACTATCGACTATCGACTCGACTATCGACTATCGACTCGACTATCGACTATCGACTCGACTATCGACTATCGACTCGACTATCGACTATCGACTATCGACTCGACTATCGACTATCGACTATCGACTCGACTATCGACTCGACTATCGACTCGACTATCGACTATCGACTATCGACTATCGATTCGACTATCGACTCGACTATCGACTATCGACTCGACTATCGACTATCGACTCGACTATCGACTATCGACTCGACTATCGACTATCGACTCGACTATCGACTATCGACTCGATTATCGACTATCGACTCGACCATCGACTATCGACTCGACTATCGACTATCGACTCGACTATCGACTCGACTATCGACTCGATTATCGACTATCGACTCGACTATCGACTATCGACTCGACTATCGACTCGACTATCGACTCGACTATCGACTCGTCTATCGACTCGACTATCGACTCGATTATCGACTATCGACTCGACTATCGACTCGACTATCGACTATCGACTCGACTATCGACTATCGACTCGACTATCGACTATCGACTATCGACTCGACTATCGACTATCGACTCGACTATCGACTCGACTATCGACTCGACTATCGACTATCGACTATCGACTCGACTATCGACTATCGACTCGACTATCGACTATCGACTCGACTATCGACTATCGACTCGACTATCGACTATCGACTCGCCTATCGACAATCGACTCGACTATCGACTATCGACTCGACTATCGACTATCGACTCGACTATCGACTCGACTATCGACTATCGACTATCGACTCGACTATCGACTCGACTATCGACTCGACTATCGACTATCGACTCGACTATCGACTATCGACTCGACTATCGACTATCGACTCGACTATCGACTATCGACTCGACTACCGACTATCGACTCGACTAGCGACTATCGACTCGACTATCGACCATCGACTCGACTATCGACTATCGACTCGACTATCGACTATCGACTCGACTATCGACTATCGACTCTACTATCGACTATCGACTCGACTATCGACTATCGACTCGACTATCGACTATCGACTCGACTATCGACTCGACTATCGACTATCGCCTCGACTATCGACTATCGACTATCGACTCGACTATCGACTATCGACTCGACTATCGACTATCGACTCGACTATCGACTCGACTATCGACTATCGACTATCGACTCGACTATCGACTATCGACTCGACTATCGACTATCGATTCGACTATCGACTCGACTATCGACTATCGACTCGACTATCGACTATCGACTCGACTATCGACTATCGACTCGACTATCGACTATCGACTATCGACTCGACTATCGACTATCGACCCGACTATCGACTCGACTATCGACTCGATTATCGACTATCGACTCGACTATCGACTATCGACTCGACTATCGACTATCGACTCGACTATCGACTATCGACTCGACTATCGACTATCGACTCGACTATCGACTATCGACTATCGACTCGACTATCGACTATCGACTCTACTATCGACTATCGACTCGACTATCGACTATCGACTCGACTATCGACTATCGACTCGACTATCGACTCGACTATCGACTATCGCCTCGACTATCGACTATCGACTATCTACTCGACTATCGACTATCGACTCGACTATCGACTATCGACTCGACTATCGACTCGACTATCGACTATCGACTATCGACTCGACTATCGACTATCGACTCGACTATCGACTATCGATTCGACTATCGACTCGACTATCGACTATCGACTCGACTATCGACTATCGACTCGACTATCGACTATCGACTCGACTATCGACTATCGACTATCGACTCGACTATCGACTATCGACTCGACTATCGACTCGACTATCGACTCGATTATCTACTATCGACTCTACTATCGACTATCGACTCGACTATCGACTATCGACTCGACTATCGACTATCGACTCGACTATCGACTATCGACTATCGACTCGACTATCGACTATCGACTATCGACTCGACTATCGACTATCGACTATCGACTCGACTATCGACTCGACTATCGACTCGACTATCGACTATCGACTCGACTATCGACTATCGACTCGACTATCGACTCGACTATCGACTATCGACTCGACTATCGACTATCGACTCGACTATCGACTATCGACTATCGACTCGACTATCGACTATCGACTATCGACTCGACTATCGACTCGACTATCGACTCGACTATCGACTATCGACTATCGACTCGACTATCGACTATCGACTCGACTATCGACTATCGACTCGACTATCGACTCGACAATCGACTATCGACTCGACTATCGACTATCGACTCGCCTATCGACTATCGACTCGACTATCGACTATCGACTCGACTATCGACTATCGACTCGACTATCGACTATCGACTCGACTATCGACTATCGACTCGACTATCGACTATCGACTCGACTATCGACTATCGACTCGACTATCGACTATCGACTCGACTATCGACCATCGACTCGACTATCGACTATCGACTCGACTATCGACTATCGACTCGACTATCGACTATCGACTCTACTATCGACTATCGACTCGACTATCGACTATCGACTCGACTATCGACTATCGACTCGACTATCGACTCGACTATCGACTATCGACTCGACTATCGACTATCGCCTCGACTATCGACTATCGACTATCGACTATCGACTCGACTATCGACTCGACTATCGACTATCGACTCGACTATCGACTATCGACTCGACTATCGACTATCGACTCGACTATCGACTCGACTATCGACTATCGCCTCGACTATCGACTATCGACTATCGACTCGACTATCGACTCGACTATCGACTCGACTATCGACTCGACTATCGACTCGACTATCGACTCGACTATCGACTATCGACTCGACTATCGACTATCGACTCGATTATCGACTATCGACTCGACCATCGACTATCGACTCGACTATCGACTATCGACTCGACTATCGACTATCGACTCGACTATCGACTATCGACTCGACTATCGACTCGACTATCGACTATCGACTCGACTATCGACTATCGACTCGCCTATCGACTATCGACTCGACTATCGACTATTGACTCGACTATCGACTATCGACTCGACTATCGACTATCGACTATCGACTATCGACTCGACTATCGACTATCGACTCGACTATCGACTATCGACTCGACTATCGACTCGATTATCGACTATCGACTCGACTATCGACTATCGACTCTACTATCGACTATGGACTCGACTATCGACTATCGACTCGACTATCGACTATCGACTCGACTATCGACTCGACTATCGACTATCGACTATCGACTATCGACTCGACTATCGACTATCGACTCGACTATCGACTATCGACTCGACTATCGACTCGACTATCGACTATCGACTATCGACTCGACTATCGACTATCGACTCGACTATCGACTATCGATTCGACTATCGACTCGACTATCGACTATCGACTCGACTATCGACTATCGACTCGACTATCGACTATCGACTCGACTATCGACTATCGACTCGACTATCGACTATCGACTATCGACTCGACTATCGACTATCGACTCGACTATCGACTCGACTATCGACTCGATTATCGACTATCGACTCGACTATCGACTATCGACTCGACTATCGACTATCGACTCGACTATCGACTATCGACTCGACTATCGACTATCGACTATCGACTCGACTATCGACTATCGACTATCGACTCGACTATCGACTATCGACTATCGACTCGACTATCGACTCGACTATCGACTCGACTATCGACTATCGACTCGACTATCGACTATCGACTCGACTATCGACTCGACTATCGACTATCGACTCGACTATCGACTATCGACTCGACTATCGACTATCGACTATCGACTCGACTATCGACTATCGACTATCGACTCGACTATCGACTCGACTATCGACTCGACTATCGACTATCGACTATCGACTCGACTATCGACTATCGACTCGACTATCGACTATCGACTCGACTATCGACTCGACTATCGACTATCGACTCGACTATCGACTATCGACTCGCCTATCGACTATCGACTCGACTATCGACTATCGACTCGACTATCGACTATCGACTCGACTATCGACTATCGACTCGACTATCGACTATCGACTCGACTATCGACTATCGACTCGACTATCGACTATCGACTCGACTATCGACTATCGACTCGACTATCGACCATCGACTCGACTATCGACTATCTACTCGACTATCGACTATCGACTCGACTATCGACTATCGACTCTACTATCGACTATCGACTCGACTATCGACTATCGACTCGACTATCGACTATCGACTCGACTATCGACTCGACTATCGACTATCGACTCGACTATCGACTATCGCCTCGACTATCGACTATCGACTATCGACTCGACTATCGACTATCGACTCGACTATCGACTCGACTATCGACTCGACTATCGACTCGACTATCGACTCGACTATCGACTATCGACTCGACTATGGACTATCGACTCGACTATCGACTTGACTATCGACTATCGACTCGACTATCGACTCGACTATCGACTATCGCCTCGACTATCGACTATCGACTATCGACTCGACTATCGACTATCGACTCGACTATCGACTATCGACTCGACTATCGACTCGACTATCGACTATCGACTATCGACTCGACTATCGACTATCGACTCGACTATCGACTATCGATTCGACTATCGACTCGACTATCGACTATCGACTCGACTATCGACTATCGACTCGACTATCGACTATCGACTCGACTATCGACTATCGACTATCGACTCGACTATCGACTATCGACCCGACTATCGACTCGACTATCGACTCGATTATCGACTATCGACTCGACTATCGACTATCGACTCGACTATCGACTATCGACTCGACTATCGACTATCGACTCGACTATCGACTATCGACTCGACTATCGACTATCGACTATCGACTCGACTATCGACTATCGACTCTACTATCGACTATCGACTCGACTATCGACTCTCGTCTCGACTATCGACTATCGACTCGACTATCGACTCGACTATCGACTATCGACTCGACTATCGACTATCGACTATCGACTCGACTATCGACTATCGACTCGACTATCGACTATCGACTCGACTATCGACTCGACTATCGACTATCGACTATCGACTCGACTATCGACTATCGACTCGACTATCGACTATCGATTCGACTATCGACTCGACTATCGACTATCGACTCGACTATCGACTATCGACTCGACTATCGACTATCGACTCGACTATCGACTATCGACTATCGACTATCGACTCGACTATCGACTATCGACTCGACTATCGACTCGACTATCGACTCGATTATCGACTATCGACTCGACTATCGACTATCGACTCGACTATCGACTATCGACTCGACTATCGACTATCGACTCGACTATCGACTATCGACTATCGACTCGACTATCGACTATCGACTATCGACTCGACTATCGACTATCGACTATCGACTCGACTATCGACTCGACTATCGACTCGACTATCGACTATCGACTCGACTATCGACTATCGACTCGACTATCGACTCGACTATCGACTATCGACTCGACTATCGACTATCGACTCGACTATCGACTATCGACTATCGACTCGACTATCGACTATCGACTATCGACTCGACTATCGACTCGACTATCGACTCGACTATCGACTATCGACTATCGACTCGACTATCGACTATCGACTCGACTATCGACTATCGACTCGACTATCGACTCGACTATCGACTATCGACTCGACTATCGACTATCGACTCGCCTATCGACTATCGACTCGACTATCGACTATCGACTCGACTATCGACTATCGACTCGACTATCGACTATCGACTCGACTATCGACTATCGACTCGACTATCGACTATCGACTCGACTATCGACTATCGACTCGACTATCGACTATCGACTCGACTATCGACCATCGACTCGACTATCGACTATCGACTCGACTATCGACTATCGACTCGACTATCGACTATCGACTCTACTATCGACTATCGACTCGACTATCGACTATCGACTCGACTATCGACTATCGACTCGACTATCGACTCTACTATCGACTATCGACTCGACTATCGACTATCGCCTCGACTATCGACTATCGACTATCGACTCGACTATCGACTATCGACTCGACTATCGACTCGACTATCGACTCGACTATCGACTCGACTATCGACTCGACTATCGACTATCGACTCGACTATGGACTATCGACTCGACTATCGACTTGACTATCGACTATCGACTCGACTATCGACTCGACTATCGACTCGACTATCGACTCGACTATCGACTCGACTATCGACTCGACTATCGACTCGACTATCGACTCGACTATCGACTCGACTATCGACTATCGACTCGACTATCGACTATCGACTCGATTATCGACTATCGACTCGACCATCGACTATCGACTCGACTATCGACTATCGACTCGACTATCGACTATCGACTCGACTATCGACTATCGACTCGACTATCGACTCGACTATCGACTATCGACTCGACTATCGACTATCGACTCGACTATCGACTATCGACTCGACTATCGACTATCGACTCGACTATCGACTATCGACCCGACTATCGACTCGACTATCGACTCGATTATCGACTATCGACTCGACTATCGACTATCGACTCGACTATCGACTATCGACTCGACTATCGACTATCGACTCGACTATCGACTATCGACTCGACTATCGACTATCGACTATCGACTCGACTATCGACTATCGACTCTACTATCGACTATCGACTCGACTATCGACTATCGACTCGACTATCGACTATCGACTCGACTATCGACTCGACTATCGACTATCGCCTCGACTATCGACTATCGACTATCGACTCGACTATCGACTATCGACTCGACTATCGACTATCGACTCGACTATCGACTCGACTATCGACTATCGACTATCGACTCGACTATCGACTATCGACTCGACTATCGACTATCGATTCGACTATCGACTCGACTATCGACTATCGACTCGACTATCGACTATCGACTCGACTATCGACTATCGACTCGACTATCGACTATCGACTATCGACTCGACTATCGACTATCGACTCGACTATCGACTCGACTATCGACTCGATTATCGACTATCGACTCGACTATCGACTATCGACTCGACTATCGACTATCGACTCGACTATCGACTATCGACTCGACTATCGACTATCGACTATCGACTCGACTATCGACTATCGACTATCGACTCGACTATCGACTATCGACTATCGACTCGACTATCGACTCGACTATCGACTCGACTATCGACTATCGACTCGACTATCGACTATCGACTCGACTATCGACTCGACTATCGACTATCGACTCGACTATCGACTATCGACTCGACTATCGACTATCGACTATCGACTCGACTATCGACTATCGACTATCGACTCGACTATCGACTCGACTATCGACTCGACTATCGACTATCTACTATCGACTCGACTATCGACTATCGACTCGACTATCGACTATCGACTCGACTATCGACTCGACTATCGACTATCGACTCGACTATCGACTATCGACTCGCCTATCGACTATCGACTCGACTATCGACTATCGACTCGACTATCGACTATCGACTCGACTATCGACTATCGACTCGACTATCGACTATCGACTCGACTATCGACTATCGACTCGACTATCGACTATCGACTCGACTATCGACTATCGACTCGACTATCGACCATCGACTCGACTATCGACTATCGACTCGACTATCGACTATCGACTCGACTATCTACTATCGACTCTACTATCGACTATCGACTCGACTATCGACTATCGACTCGACTATCGACTATCGACTCGACTATCGACTCGACTATCGACTATCGACTCGACTATCGACTATCGCCTCGACTATCGACTATCGACTATCGACTCGACTATCGACTATCGACTCGACTATCGACTCGACTATCGACTCGACTATCGACTCGACTATCGACTCGACTATCGACTATCGACTCGACTATGGACTATCGACTCGACTATCGACTTGACTATCGACTATCGACTCGACTATCGACTCGACTATCGACTATCGCCTCGACTATCGACTATCGACTATCGACTCGACTATCGACTATCGACTCGACTATCGACTATCGACTCGACTATCGACTCGACTATCGACTATCGACTATCGACTCGACTATCGACTATCGACTCGACTATCGACTATCGATTCGACTATCGACTCGACTATCGACTATCGACTCGACTATCGACTATCGACTCGACTATCGACTATCGACTCGACTATCGACTATCGACTATCGACTCGACTATCGACTATCGACCCGACTATCGACTCGACTATCGAATCGTTTATCGACTATCGACTCGACTATCGACTATCGACTCGACTATCGACTATCGACTCGACTATCGACTATCGACTCGACTATCGACTATCGACTCGACTATCGACTATCGACTATCGACTCGACTATCGACTATCGACTCTACTATCGACTATCGACTCGACTATCGACTATCGACTCGACTATCGACTATCGACTCGACTATCGACTCGACTATCGACTATCGCCTCGACTATCGACTATCGACTATCGACTCGACTATCGACTATCGACTCGACTATCGACTATCGACTCGACTATCGACTCGACTATCGACTATCGACTATCGACTCGACTATCGACTATCGACTCGACTATCGACTATCGATTCGACTATCGACTCGACTATCGACTATCGACTCGACTATCGACTATCGACTCGACTATCGACTATCGACTCGACTATCGACTATCGACTATCGACTATCGACTCGACTATCGACTATCGACTCGACTATCGACTCGACTATCGACTCGATTATCGACTATCGACTCGACTATCGACTATCGACTCGACTATCGACTATCGACTCGACTATCGACTATCGACTCGACTATCGACTATCGACTATCGACTCGACTATCGACTATCGACTATCGACTCGACTATCGACTATCGACTATCGACTCGACTATCGACTCGACTATCGACTCGACTATCGACTATCGACTCGACTATCGACTATCGACTCGACTATCGACTCGACTATCGACTATCGACTCGACTATCGACTATCGACTCGACTATCGACTATCGACTATCGACTCGACTATCGACTATCGACTATCGACTCGACTATCGACTCGACTATCGACTCGACTATCGACTATCGACTATCGACTCGACTATCGACTATAGACTCGACTATCGACTATCGACTCGACTATCGACTCGACTATCGACTATCGACTCGACTATCGACTATCGACTCGCCTATCGACTATCGACTCGACTATCGACTATCGACTCGACTATCGACTATCGACTCGACTATCGACTATCGACTCGACTATCGACTATCGACTCGACTATCGACTATCGACTCGACTAACGACTATCGACTCGACTATCGACTATCGACTCGACTATCGACCATCGACTCGACTATCGACTATCGACTCGACTATCGACTATCGACTCGACTATCGACTATCGACTCTACTATCGACTATCGACTCGACTATCGACTATCGACTCGACTATCGACTATCGACTCGACTATCGACTCGACTATCGACTATCGACTCGACTATCGACTATCGCCTCGACTATCGACTATCGACTATCGACTCGACTATCGACTATCGACTCGACTATCGACTCGACTATCGACTCGACTATCGACTCGACTATCGACTCGACTATCGACTATCGACTCGACTATGGACTATCGACTCGACTATCGACTTGACTATCGACTATCGACTCGACTATCGACTCGACTATCGACTCGACTATCGACTCGACTATCGACTCGACTATCGACTCGACTATCGACTCGACTATCGACTCGACTATCGACTCGACTATCGACTATCGACTCGACTATCGACTATCGACTCGATTATCGACTATCGACTCGACCATCGACTATCGACTCGACTATCGACTATCGACTCGACTATCGACTATCGACTCGACTATCGACTATCGACTCGACTATCGACTCGACTATCGACTATCGACTCGACTATCGACTATCGACTCGACTATCGACTATCGACTCGACTATCGACTATCGACTCGACTATCGACTATCGACTCGACTATCGACTATCGACTCGACTATCGACTATCGACTCGACTATCGACTCGACTATCGACTCGACTATCGACTATCGACTCTACTATCGACTATCGACTCGACTATCGACTATCGACTCGACTATCGACTATCGACTCGACTATCGACTCGACTATCGACTCGATTATCGACTATCGACTCGACTATCGACTATCGACTCGACTATCGACTATCGACTCGACTATCGACTATCGACTATCGACTCGACTATCGACTATCGACTATCGACTCGACTATCGACTCGACTATCGACTCGACTATCGACTATCGACTCGACTATCGACTATCGACTCGACTATCGACTATCGACTCGACTATCGACTATCGACTCGACTATCGACTATCGACTATCGACTCGACTATCGACTATCGACTATCGACTCGACTATCGACTCGACTATCGACTCGACTATCGACTATCGACTATCGACTCGACTATCGACTATCGACTCGACTATCGACTATCGACTCGACTATCGACTATCGACTCTACTATCGACTATCGACTCGACTATCGACTATCGACTCGACTATCGACTATCGACTCGACTATCGACTCGACTATCGACTATCGCCTCGACTATCGACTATCGACTATCGACTCGACTATCGACTATCGACTCGACTATCGACTATCGACTCGACTATCGACTCGACTATCGACTATCGACTATCGACTCGACTATCGACTATCGACTCGACTATCGACTATCGACTCGACTATCGACTCGACTATCGACTATCGACTCGACTATCGACTATCGACTCGACTATCGACTATCGACTCGACTATCGACTATCGACTATCGACTCGACTATCGACTATCGACTCGACTATCGACTCGACTATCGACTCGACTATCGACTATCGACTCGACTATCGACTATCGACTCGACTATCGACTATCGACTATCGACTCGACTATCGACTATCGACTATCGACTATCGACTCGACTATCGACTATCGACTATCGACTCGACTATCGACTCGACTATCGACTCGACTATCGACTATCGACTCGACTATCGACTATCGACTCGACTATCGACTATCGACTCGCCTATCGACTATCGACTCGACTATCGACTATCGACTCGACTATCGACTATCGACTCGACTATCGACTATCGACTCGACTATCGACTATCGACTCGACTATCGACTATCGACTCGACTATCGACTATCGACTCGACTATCGACTATCGACTCGACTATCGACTCGATTCGACTATCGACTATCGACTCGACTATCGACTATCGACTCGACTATCGACTATCGACTCGACTATCGACTATCGACTCGACTATCGACTATCGACTCGACTATCGACTATCGACTCGACTATCGACTATCGACTCGACTATCGACTATCGACTCGACTATCGACTCGACTATCGACTATCGACTCGACTATCGACTATCGACTCGACTATCGACTATCGACTCGACTATCGACTATCGACTCGACTATCGACTATCGACTCGACTATCGACTATCGACTCGACTATCGACTCGATAGTCGACTATCGACTATCGACTCGACTATCGACTATCGACTCGACTATCGACTATCGACTCGATTCGACTATCGACTCGACTATCGACTATCGACTCGACTATCGCGTATCGACTCGACTATCGACTATCGACTCGACTATCGACTATCGACTCGACTATCGACTCGACTATCGACTATCGCCTCGACTATCGACTATCGACTATCGACTCGACTATCGACTATCGACTCGACTATCGACTCGACTATCGACTATCGACTCGACTATCGACTATCGACTCGACTATCGACT